>JABYQK010000142.1:0-88141 GCA_022606075.1 Fomitopsis betulina
GTGAGATGTCGCGCCTGGCCACGTTAAGTAGTAAACGCACACACTACTTGGACGCAATAAGAGGATTAGTAGCCCTCTATATAGTACGTGGTTACCCGCGCCAAGCTATAGAAACTTGGACTAGACAGAATCTCCACATACGATGGGATAATAGGCTTAGCGTCAAAGAGAAGCCTCAGCACGGTGGCGTAGTCGTGCTCAAGTCTGAGTTTAATACTGCCTGGAATTATTTCAATGCGAAAGAGCTTGGAGAAACAGTCACAGGCTATTGGTCGGAATGGCTCGAAAGGGCCAGCCGAGGGGAATACAACAGTGATTTCCCGGCGTGCATCGAGGAGGAGAATGGGACGGGCGAAAGCTACGCCCCAGCTCCTTGTCGCAGTGATCCCGGTCGCCGCGTACCCGATGTACGTTTATCCAATGTCTTCACAGCCCGGTGGTTAGTATCGCGCAAGCGCACTACTAATCTCATGGACTTGGCCAGTCTTTGGAAAAAGACTGTTCTCGAAAACCTGGAACGCCGAGTCGTTGCAGAGATTGATGAAAGCACGAATCCCAGTACCTTGGATTCCTGGGTCGTCCGGGAGCCCTCGGGCACTGGCACGTCCTCTGCGGTTATTGATCCCGGCTATGCTCCTCTTGACGGAGCAGAAATTCGATTCACTGATGTGTTCGGAAATTATATCGTTAATCTCGGGAGACGAGAGGATTCTCCAGACTCCGATGATGAGATGAACGGTAATTTTCGAAGGCGTTCCCCGCCTGCACCTTCTGCATGGCATGGTGCTTCACTGTAGCTTGAGTTGTCAGCAATGACGGCCAACGGTGTCGTATCTGTGTCGACAGCATTTAGATGTCGGTATGGTATCATGAAATGGCGCTTTGGCGTTCATAGTCAGAGTAGTGGCTTTAAAACCACCTCCTTTGCTGACGGGTGTCTCCTATGGACGTCACCGTCGTCAGATGCCTGATTGATATCAAAGGAACTTTTTCGCCCTGTCTTCCTAGACAAGTCTGAAAAGTCTCACGTCTCGAGTCCCTGGTGACGCTAATCGAGTATAGGTTGTAGAACATTGAGTCTGATGCGCTACCTAACCAAACCTAACGTGAGTCTATCTCTTAATCGAGAATACAACGGAGGCTGATTATATCACAGCTAACCCTAAACCTAACATAATCTAATGTTAACCGAACCTAACCGAAGGTAACCTAATCTAACCGAACCTAATTCTAACCCTAAGGGAAGGGCAGGAGTTCGGCACACGCCGAGGATAACTTCCTCATTTGGCCGTGTGAGACTTAGATAAGATTAGATTTCGGGTCGACTCGGCTCGGTGGTCTCGGGTAGCTATAGTTGGCCTAGCTATTTTTAGTAGAAGCGATGCGCTTCTGCCGGGGATTCCGGTCTACTAAAATTAGCTAGATAAGATAACAGACATAGCGTCCAATAGGATGGCTGGGCTTTGTCCTGGCCGGGAGAGGATCTCCCGCTTAGTCCTCGTTTTTCTGTAAGCAAGCGCACTGTCCGTGCTTCGCTTCTCTGTTACTCAGCATGTCGCCATAAGCGTATAACCGCTTTGGTGTGAAGACATTAAAATAGTGTATTACTAAGTCAGGCCTGATGAGCTTATAAAAAGCGAAACAGGCGGGTACTGGAATCCCCAGTCCCCTGTCGCCTGCTTGTCGCTCCTCACAGGGCGCAACACTCCTCCTCACTGCGCTCGCTCCGCTCGCTCCGTTCGTCGTCGTTCGCGCCCTCCCTAACCTAACCCTAAGCACATCTAAAGAAGGTCAAATTTAGTAACTGTGTTATTGAATGGAATGTGTCGGAACGGAGCCAACCGTTTCTGGACTTACTGCTTTATGTCGACTCGCAAGGGAGATTACAGCATGAGCCCTACCGGAAGGCACAGAACCATATGGAAAGAATTCCATGGATATCTGCCCACCCGCTTGATGTTAAGCGTGGTACTTTTGTGGGTGAGATGTCTCGGTTAGCAACGCTGAGTAGCTTGTGGTCACACTACTCTGATTCAATGAGAGGCCTAGTAGCCCTCTACATTAAGCGCGGCTATCCGGAAAAAGTTGTAAAATCATGGCTTAAGGATAATCTTAACAAGCGTTGGGAATCCAGGCTGCGAGAAAAACCAGCCGAGCGCGTAGAGGTGCTTGTGCTTAAGTCAGAATACAACCCAGCATGGAATTACTTCCACGCTTCACAGCTTCAAGAGCAAATCTTTGGATACTGGCGTGAGTGGCTTGAACGCTACGATCGCGGGGCTTTCAATATTGAATTCCCTATGCCTGGAGGACAACTCAAGGCAGATTCCGATCTTCGGAATACCAGCATCCTTAACCGCCGAATTATAGTTTCGAAAAAGCGAACTCGGAACTTATTCGATCTAGCAAGTCTTTGGAAAAAGATTGTTCTTGAGAAGATGGATGAGCGGATTGGTCAAACTCACTTGGAGGATTTCTTCGAACGGCAACCCACAGCGGTTGATTCAGTAGAGACTTCCAGTATCCAAGAAGTAGAAAACCCTGACATTAATATGTCAGATTTAACACAATCCTCAGCTCTCGTCGACGCGTATCTCCATCGAGATGGACCTAATGAACAGGTACATGTCTCGGACGATGAAGATGTTAACCCGCGTCGTGAACGCTCTCCTCCCCCTCCGCCCGGCTGGCGGGCAGCAGGTTGGTGAAAAGTATTTGCCGTATGGCTTATAGTTTAGTAACTGACTTGATTTGGTAGCGCGCTCTTATGGAGCGAGATCTATCACAGAGGGACTCCTGTGAAGTAAGACACATATCTTGTAGGTGACACGGAATCTGTACACTCGAACAGACGGTATTAACCTTGGCGGTCAGGAACCTGACCGAGACACCTAACCTAAACCTAACCGTGAGCACTGCTGTTAATCCAGCTATTGATTAATCTGAAGATAACCATTTGATTAGTAACCTAATACTAATCCTAACCCTAATGCTAAGCTAACCCTAGCCTAAGCTAATCTAACCCTAACTGACCCTAACCGGACACTAAAAAAAGCGAATCCTAACCCTAACGGCGCCTACGGCGGCCCCGGGGTGGGAGTATAGAACTGGCTAACCCCCGCCTTATATAGCTTGTCGTCGGAGGAACTCGGAATAGTCGGGAAGTATAGGGCCCGGGCGGTACGGATTTAGTTCCGGTGCCCGGGTCCAGGTGATGTGGTCCGCATGCCCCTCGCGGGATCCGGCATTTCACCGATCAACTTCTCGGCGCTCGGTCTCACGCGTGTGGCACGCCGCTGACCTTACGGAGTTAGATAACAGGTTCTTCAGCTAGAAGTCCGGAACATCCTCGGGGATCTCGGCCAACTTCTACGGTGCGTCCAATGGCATTGGTGCGCATACTAATCATTTGCAAGATAGCTTTACTCAGCGGCCCCCTTCACGGGCCGATTACTAAAGAGTATTGTGTATAATTGTTCGTAGTGACTAACTACAGGGACCTGATGAGGCTATAAAGCCGAAACGGTCAGAGCGGGCTTTCCCCAAGTCCGCCCGTCGTCCCGGTCGGTGAAGCAGCCCTTACAGGTAACTCGAAGCCGCTCCAAAAGCTCGCTTCGCTCGCTTTTGTCGCGCCCCCCTAACCCAACTAACCGCACGGCGTCCCCCCAACACTGGCGAATTTATCATGCCCCCGAATTTTCTATGTTCCACGCCGCCGACTTCAGCCGTATCATCTCCGAATACACTCCCTGCATTTTATGTGAAACCCTCCCTCACGCCAACTATCACACCACCGTGCAATGCCAGAACTACCGCTGTTCTAGTTGCGGTCGTCCCGGACCAGGTCACAGTATCCATAACTGCAACTACCACCGTAACGGCCTCACTACTCCCCAGCCCAATCCCGATGTCGTCTCCGTAGGATCGCTCCTCCGTCAAGGTCTATTCACTGACAAGATCGCCACGCAATGGCGCGCTCTCGTCAACGTCACGTTGTACGATTCCGAACAAGCCATGGCTCAACTCCACTACTCCCCCACCTTAGTGCCCGCTATTTTCCTTCGCATGCGCGCAGAGATCCTGGACGTAACGAGTTGGTTTGTCGTCGATCAAGGACGCGTATGCGGCATCTTCGCAAGCCGCGAGGAAGGAGTCCGGAACACCACTCTGCGCCTCGACGCTCACGGCTTCAGTGCCCGGAATCGCGGAGAAGCACGACAAGCCGCTACCAGAATCACCCGAGAAGACTGGGTTGATGCCTCGATCCTAGGTATCCGAGACTTCGAAATACAGGAGCCGGTCAACCTAGAAGCTCACATCTTCGGCAACGACGAAGATCACGACGACGATGACGAACTAGGACCTGAAATGAACCTTCCCATCCCAGTCTCGTCACCGGTACCAACGGCATCCCCTCCTCCATACGAGCACGTCGAGAATGTCGAAAACTTCCCACTCCGAATGCTCGCAACCTCACCAACGTCCACTTTCCAACCCTCCCCGGACGGATCGATATCCTCTCGACATTCCGTAAGGTTCGATCTCGTAAACACCCGCACCAACAACGTTGAAGCGATCGTCACTCGAGGTCGCAATGGAGAGACCTCGATCCTAACCGGGAGCGGTACTGCTGAGAACCCGCACGAGGTCCTCAGTGACTAGGTCGTCGAGGACGTCGACCATAAGAAGGGGCTGATGTTACAAGCGTCGGGGTACGCCCTTATCCATTTTCTATCACATGATGTCTCTGCTCGACCGGATCCTCTCCCGGCCCGGTCTGTACTATACTTAGACAGGGACTGGTGCGGTACGCACCTAGGACGTTTCCCATTCGCCATCCGCTATATCCCTCACCCTCCCCATGACTCGTTCCTGCGGACTCTGACTCATCTCCTTCCCATGACCCCTAGGGTTCTCCCTACCTTTCCCCTGCTTTCCCCCTATTGGCCCCACACTGAGCTCAACCTCGGTGACCCTGCCCTGAATCATAGAGACGCCCTAGGTCTCTCGTGTATATATACTGCACTTGGTAGATGGTCGAAGTCCCAACTTCGACCTGGTTTAATCTATACTCAACCTTCACTCGCATCCCCTGCAGTGAAGCCTCTGAGTTAGCCGACACCAGACTCTCGCTTGCTCGATCCTGGTGGTAGCATTGTGCTCCCAGGCATCTATCGTCACTCTCATCGAAGGACAGGGTTTCCTTCGTGTAGCTCGCTAGGCCCAGGTAGGTAAGTCCTAGGGGTTAGGTTGACTGACTATTTGTGTAATAGGTCAGTGGTCTCCAGAGTCGACCTTAGCCGAGTTAGCGCGAGTCGTCGCGTAACACTCCTCCTCCTCGTGCTCGCTCCGCTCGCACTTCGTCGTCGTCGCGCCCACCCTAACCCTAGCCCGGCCAGCCGTGGTAGAAGACGATGGGCGTGGGGTTGGGCGCGGTGCTGAAGAGCGCGATGAAGTGGATTGTGAAGGCGCGGCCGTCGAGCGGGTCTTTCACCGGGAGGGTGTAGTGCGGGAACGTGTTCATGTCCTTCTCGTGCGCACGCCTGTCGGGATCTTTCAGCGCAATACCCACTCCTTCGCCATTGTACACTGACCAGTCAAAGTCATGCTCCCACTGTGCTTTGGCATCACTGAGCCATTTGCGCGAAAGGCCGAAGCGAAGGTCCTCCTGCTGGTTCTCATAAGTATCTATACCGACCGGGGACAGCTTGAGCAGCTGGTTAAACTGCTGAAGCCTGTCCTCGAAGATGGAGACGGTGAACGGTGTCGGCTTGAGGCGGCCATGTACGTCCTTGGTCGCTGGCGGGCGTGACGAGGACGAGGTGGATGAGCAAGTCACGACCGGCGGTCATCCCGGTCGGTGAAGCAGCCCTACAGGTAACTCGAAGTCGTGCTCAAAAAGCTCGCTTCGCTCGCTTTTTTCGCACTCCCGCCAACCTCGAGACTCTCACTCTGGGCCGCTGTCCTCTCCGCGCTGTCTAACCTTGCTCTCGCTCTACACAGCATCAGACTACTGGAACTCCTCGCTGCAGACCCTGGTCTACAACGAGCGCAACGACTGTGCCCCGGAAGACGGCATTGTCACACACGCTCCGGCAGCCCACCTGCAGACGAACCACCGCGACCTCCTGCGTGCGACCACGCCGCTCCCGTCCATTACCCAACTCGTCGTCCACGAACTATGCACCGCGACCGCTGCCGAGCCCGTTCCCCTCCTGCGCGCGAGCGGCAGCACACTGGAGCACCGACCTCTGTCAACTCGCAAGCCTCGCTGGCCGCAGGGGAGAGTGGCGGCGGATCAAGGGACTCCGGCTCTGAGTCGCGCACGCGCGCGCAAAGTGTCCGCTGGGCAACGGGGTCGGCGGGGAGAGCGGCGAGGGCGAACAGCTGGGCCCACATGCCCGCGGGTGCTTCCGCGCTGGGACTGTGGGCTGCTGGTGCTGGTGCCTGATGGTTAGGTCTACCTCTTCGTACAATGCTGTCTTCCGGGACTCGGCAGTAAGTTACGAGGCTTGTCTTTCGCTCCGGATGCCCCTTGACTGGAACTCAACGGGCTCACCCGGTGTCGCGCCGCATTCTCAAATGTGCTGTGTCTGATCTACCTACACTGTATATATACAGTATACAATCCATACCGTAGTCCTAGAGCGCCTCACCGACTATGTGGAAGGGCTCGCGTGCTTCTTTTGCTCCTTGAGCGCAGCAATCCTCTGCGTGCGCGACACTGTCAACAGCGAACGACCAAACAGTTGATCTTGGTACTGACCTGCTTTCTCTCCTCCTTGCGCCGTGCCATTTCTGCTGCTTTTTCCTCCTTCGTCATTTGCGCCGCACCACGCGTCTCCGAAGCTGGTGTCGCGTGGCACGCGGTCGATGATCGTGTGGGCGTCGAGGCCCTGTTCGCATGCGGTGCTGGTGCAAGATGTGTCTTGGTGTGTATTTTAGCGGCAGCCGTGGCAGGCTGTGGCTGGTGGATGGGTATTATTGGCGCAGGAGACGCGAGTCCCCAGTCGTCGCTCGGCGAGAACGCACCCGGCGGTGCATGCTCTTCGAAGCCAAGTTCGATGATCGGCGGAGGTGCCGGTGCACTCTCAAATGCACCTATGATATTGTATCTGTCAGCGGTAATGAAAAGGGCGCAGGTGATCGCACGCACTCCAGTCGTCCTGGTCCGCATTCACATCAATCAAGTCGTCGCTTCCCCAGGGGTTTGCTGCGTGCGCGGCGTCCTCGCTCTCAGCCTCCGCAGCAGCCTCCATCGCCCAGTCCGACAGGCTCGAGCTTGCGGTGACTTTGTTCGCGCTGAGGTGCATGCTCTTTGCTTTGGAGTAGGAAGTGCCGCTCACGCTCGCTGCCCGCGGTGCTGCGGGCGACGACAGCGTATGCGCGAGCGGCTTCCCCGCACCGATCCCGCCGAGCATGAGCACAGATGCTGGTGCTTGCAATGCGGGAGGTGGCGCTGATGTTGGGCGCGAGGGTGTGCCACCGTCGAGGACACTGGACAGGTCGCCAGCGGCAAGCTACAGCCTTCCGTCAGCGTCACACACACTTGCGCGCGCAATCGCACTCACCTTTTTTCCCAGAGAAGAGATCGCCCAGCCGGCGAGCGCACCCGCTGCTCCCGCAGCGCTATTTACCAGCGTGTTCGTCCCTCCTGGGGACGTTGGCGGAAGGGTGAAGCCGGGCATCACCTCGTTCTCCGTCGCTGCCGTCTCCGGCATCGCCGCGGCGTTCTCCTGCAGCCTTTTCACGAAGAGCTCCATTGCCTTGAAAGCCTGGTCCCGCACGAGCTTTTCCTTGTCGACCATGCCACACGCCATGTTCGGGATGACCTTGGTCGCGAGCTCCTCCGGCTCAAAGCACTCTACGGTCGCCATGAGCGCCATGACGCCCGCGACGCGGCAATGGACGAAGGGGTCCTTCATAGCGCGCGCGAACGCAGGGACGAGGACTTTCCTCTTTGTGTTGTACCCGAGGGCAGGACCCAGCCGACCGAGGAGGATGCAGGTGTTGGTACGAATCGACGCCTCGGGGTCGCCCTGGGCCTTTGCGAGGTGGCGCAAGAGCTCGTTGTTGAGTATGCGGTCGTTAAGCTTGTCGGAGAGAAGGATGATCGATTTCACGGTGGCCTCGCGGATAAGGGCGACGGTGTCGGTGAATCCGGTTTGCTAGGCAGGTAAGCGGCGGCAGCGGGGCACACGGACGCGACACGTACCAAATGCGGCCAGATCTTGTCGACGACGGTCCGCTTGTCGAGTTTGTCGGCGTATTCTGGGAGGTGCTCCAACAGCGCGAGGCGAGTCCCGCGGTCAGGGCTGGTAAACAGCTTGATGAGATGGGAGAGGATGACGGAGGAGTAGTCCTGGGGCAGTACGTTCTTGCCCATCTGCAGCACAAGGGGAAGGATGGCGGGTGCCGACGCACCGCCAAACTGCAGCGCGGAGACGAGGGACGGGAGGACCTTGTACGACGCAAACTCGGTCGGGAACGACGAGGCCGATTCGTTGAGTGTCCTGCAGATACCAAAGTTAGTCCTAGTTGCGAGAACGTATCACGAGGCACCTTAGGAACGAGGCCTTTTCCGATTCGCTGCCCAGATTGAAATCATCTAGGCCCGCGCATACCTTTACGAGGCGGTTGCTAGCGAAGAAGCCCGAGCTCTCGCCCGCGACTTGCACCATGCCGAGCTCGAGGAAGGTCTTCGGGGTGAGACGCGCTTTCGGATTGGGGTTGAGTAGTCGTTTGTAGCATGCGAAGAGTGAATGCGGTATGGACCCTCGAGATGCGGCGGTAGGTGGGGGATGCGGGGGGTGTGCGGTTGCGGGTGGGGGCTGTGTCGGGTTGAAGACGGTATGGATGAGTAGGCCAAGCGCATAGGCATCTGCGGCGGCGGGAGTCTGTCTACGCACGACGTCAAGAGGGAGTGCATAGAAAGACAATGAACACACTCTTTCACGGCGGACCAGCCGCCCTTTTTGACTTCGGGGGGCGCGCATGCGTTCGCGTCGGGCATCAAACCACCCATGGTCTAGACATTGTTCATTGCCGTGCGATGTGACAGGGGTTGCGTACTACTCACATAGAGAACGGCGGCATCATCTTGGGGACTGCTCAAGAGTTCAAAGCCGCCCAGCTTCCACTCGCCCGAGGCCGATATGAAGAGCGAGTCCTCGCGGATGTTGCCGTGCGTAGACGCGGCGGATTCGTTTACGAAGGCCAGTGCAATCTAGCGAAAGGTCGGTGAGAGGGTGGAAAAGCGGGAAAGAGAACGCACGGAGACGCGATGCAGACCCCACAGCAGCCAGTCCTCGCGCTCCTGCGGTGGCTTGTGCGAGTACTCCGCGACGGCCGGCGCGAGGGGGCGGACGCGTTCGGTCATGATATGGATGGTGGAGTCTGTCTCGACGGCGTCGATGAAGCGGAGGACATGGGGGTGTCGGATGGTGCGGAGCTTGCGGAGGGCGTTCTTTGCGAGCGGGAAGAGGCTGCGTTGTTGACTGGCGTCGAACTCGAAGACGGAGACGGGAGAGCCGTCGTCGCGTCTGGTGGCATCGTAGAGGGTCCAGAGGGAGCGGCCGTCGTACGCGGAGACTCTGCTGGTCGTGGTGAACGGGCCTGCCTTTGGGACGAGACTCCTCAGATAGTCCATCGCGGTATCGGAACTCGAGGGTTAGGGTTATTATCTCGCTTCACTGTCACGTGCTGCCCCGCCGCCGTCGTCGTCGTCGCGGCTGGTGGCATCATAGAGGGTCCAGAGGGAGCGGCCGTCGTACGCGGAGACTCTGCTGGTCGTGGTGAACGGGCCTGCCTTTGGGACGAGACTCCTCAGATAGTCCATATCGGAACTCGAGGGTTAGGGTTATTATCTCGCTTCACTGTCACGTGCTGCCCCGCCGCCGTCGTCGTCGTCGCGGCTGGTGGCATCATAGAGGGTCCAGAGGGAGCGGCCGTCGTACGCGGAGACTCTGCTGGTCGTGGTGAACGGGCCTGCCTTTGGGACGAGACTCCTCAGATAGTCCATATCGGAACTCGAGGGTTAGGGTTATTATCTCGCTTCACTGTCACGTGCTTCCCCGCCCACGCCGCCGCCCCCGCCCCCGTCGTCGTCGTCGTCCGCCCATGCGTCGCCGCACACCGCGATGAGCACCCGCCTGATGTCGTCCTCCTCAGCGACCTTCGACGACCTGACCGCCGACTTTGCGCAGCGTCTCCTCCCGCCCCAGGACCTGCTCCCCCATGCTCCCCCCACCAGCCTCGCCGACAACCTCGCCATCGCCCCGTGGACCGCCCCCGACGAAGACGACCAGTCTGTGAGTCCCTCCCCCGTCCCCTCCATCCCCGCCTCACCCCCTTTCAGCCCTTGCCGCCTCTCCGCTCCCGCCCCTTGAACATCTCCCAGAAGCCCTCCTTCGCCTCCTTCTCCGTCTCCAGGCAGACCAGCTCCTCCACCCTCAGCCTCTCCCCCCGCCCCTCAGACGCCTCCTCCTATCTCGACCACCCCTCCCCCGCCAGAGACCCCCGCAAGTCCAAGTCCTCCCTCAACATCTTCCAAATCATCAAGACAAAGCGTTCTCGCAGCCGCCTTCGCTCTGACGCGCCCTCCTACGAAGACCCCGCTCCTCCGCTCCCCACCCTCGACCACCACCGCCATGCCCACTCCCCCTCTGGCTCCTCCTCCGGCACCACTGGCATCTCCCTCACCCCCCTCTCCATCCGCGGCAAGCTCAAGGGCAAGAAGAAGGCCCTCGACCCCGGCCCCGACTCCCTCGCCGCCGAGTTCAAACTCGACACCGACCTCGACCGCATGGACGGCATCATCGATCCCTCCCTCCTGCAGTCCGCCCCGGACAGCGGCTCCCCCCGCAGCGCCGCCTTTGACCCCTCCGCCTCCGACGGCTCCTCCCTCAACCACTCTCTCGGTCCCTCCTCCTCCCACCTCTTCAGCAACCCCTTCCTCCCCTCCCTCCACCGCACCCTCTCCCCCAGCGCCGTCCAATTCGACGGCCGCAAGATCTCCCCCACCACCCGCCCCCCCGAGTTCGCCTCAGAAGACTTTCCCGGCTGGGTCGCCCCCGAGAGCTGGGCCGTCGAAAAGGAGGGCGACGACCATGCCTCCGCCGCCCCAGAGTCCAGTGACGAGGAAGACGCGTCCGCCGCCGGAGGCTCCCGCAGGCGGCGCAAACAGCGTCACCGCAATACCCTCAGCATCATCGGCCGCCCTCCCCCGCAACAGACAAAGTACAAGATTAGAATCTATCGCGCAAACGGCACCTATCACGTCGTGGCCTGCGAGCTCAACGTCACCGTCGCTCAACTCATGGTCTCGCTCAACAAGAAGCTCGACCTCAACCCTGACAGGGAGCCTCACAGTCTGTACCTGAAGGAAAGGGGCAGAGGTGCGTCGCCGTCGGCTGTCTCACCGCTTCTCCTCACCTAGCGCACAGAGCGGGTCCTCGCGCCGACCGAGAAGCCGGCCAACATCGTTCGCCGACGCCTCGAGCAGGCGGGATACGACGAAGCGGACGGCCTGGAGCGGCTAGGCGCGGATGACCTAGCCTTTCTCATGAAGTTTGAGTACAAGAGCAACGTCCTCGGACCATTGGTGCGTCCATCGGCTCCGCGCTGCACTTCCTCACTGATCCACTCCAGGCGGACGATCTACTCAACGACACGTTCGACCTGATCGACCTGCAGGGGCGCAGTCTACGAACCGTGCCCGTGCTTCTCTACCCCCACGCGGATGTGATCGTCTCTCTCAACCTCTCGCGAAATCCGATGCTCGAGATTCCCCTCGACTTCATCCAAGCATGCACGACGCTGCGCGAACTCCGGCTGAGCCACATGGCGATGAAGAAAGTCCCGCAAAGCATCCGACATTGCAAGACGCTGCACCGGCTGGACCTCTCCTGCAATAGGATAGCCGACCTCAACGACGCCGCGCTCGATTCCATACCAGACCTGCGCTCGCTCAAGGTGCAGAACAACCGCATGGAGCAGCTCCCATGGTATTTCCCGCGTCTGCGCCACCTCCGGGATCTCAACGTATCGAACAACAAGTTCCGCGTATTACCGCCCGTCGTCACCGAGCTGCGGACCCTCGTCGACCTCGACATCTCGTTCAACATGCTCGAGAAGCTGCCAGAGGACATCGGGAGGCTTGACGTACTCGAGCGGCTCATCATAGTCGGGAACCAAGTCTCCGAGTTTCCGGTGACGTGCTCACAGCTCACCAATCTCAAGATGCTCGACTGCCGCCGGAACCATATCGCTGATCTCTCCACGGTGACCGCGCTCCCGAAGGTAGAACAAGTTTTCGCAGACCACAACGCGGTGCACGCGCTTGACCTTTCGTTCGGGCCGTGCCTGCGGCAGCTCGATGCCTCGCACAACGACATCACCCAACTCACCGTCCTCCCGGGTCCGATGGGCCAGCCATACGCGCTAACCTCGCTCGATATCTCGCACGCCAAGCTCTCCGCGTTGGATGATCGCGCCCTCGCGCAGCTGACCGCGCTCGAGACGCTGAGGATCGACCACAACTCTATTCGGTACATCCCCGACTCCCTCGGAAACCTTACCCACCTCAATCACTTCTCCTGCTCGAACAACCAGTTGCGCGCCCTCCCGCCGACGATCGGCAACCTCCAGCGGCTGGAGACGCTCCAGGTGCACAACAACTCGCTGGCGGAGCTTCCGTCCATGCTCTGGAATTGCGCTTCGCTAAGGCATGTCAATGCGACCTCAAATCTGCTCTCATCCTGGCGTATCGCTCCCGCGAACGTGAGCAGCATCCCTCACGGCCAGAACTCGCCGGACGGCGAAGTGGTCAATCCGCCGCTGAGGAGCGCAAGCTTGCCGGATCGCAAGGCGTCCAGCTCTAGCGCCGGCTTGGGTTCCAGTCGAGTGTTGCCCCCCATTGTGTACTCCCTCGAGCGACTGTACCTCGGCGAGAACCGACTGACGGACGAGAACCTGCAGGTTGTCTCGCTTCTGCAGGAGCTACAGGTGTTGAATCTGTCGTTCAACGACATTCAGGAGATGCCTACGCCTTTCTTCCGGAATATGCTGTCGCTCGAGGAGCTGTACCTCAGTGGGAACAAGCTTTCTGCCATCCCGACGGAGGACCTGCATCGGCTGACGAAGCTGCAGGTGCTGTTTCTGAATGGCAACAAGCTACAGACGCTGCCGCAGGAGCTTGGGAAGCTGCCGAACCTCACCGCGCTCGACGTAGGCAGCAATATCCTCAAGTACAACATCTTTAATTGGGAGTTTGATTGGAACTGGTACGTTGTCCGCATGATGAAGGGACGGAGAATGCTCATGCTTCGCGCAGGAACTTTAACAAGAATCTGCAGTACTTGAACCTCTCGGGAAACAAGCGCTTGGAGATCCGGACGGATATCGGCCACGTCAAGGACGACGAGAAGCGTAGAGTGCTCGCCGACTTTTCGGGCCTGACGCAGCTGCGCGTTCTGGGGCTTATGGACATCACCGCTACCAACGGCGCCTTGATCCCGGACGAGAACGAGGACCGACGTGTACGGACATCCCTGTCCGAGGTGAACGGGATGGCGTACGGCATCGCCGATACGCTCGGCGTCACCGAGCACCTCAACATGCTCGATCTCGTGCAGCCCAACTTCCGCGGCAGCGATGATGAAGCCATCTTTGCGATGTTTGGCCGGTCGTCCCATATCGGGAATGACCACCACATCAACAGCTTCCTGCGCAATCGGTTCCTCGATGTGTACGCAAGCGAGGTGGACAAGCTGCAGCTGGAGAAGTGGGAGGACCTTGGCTACGCGCTGCGTCGCGCCTTCCTCAAACTCAACCGCGCCCTGCACGACTACCTATATTCGTCCGCGACGGGGCGGAAGATGTCCCACGTGAGCGCGTCGAACGCCGTGCGAGAGCTCGTCAACAAGCGATCAGGCGCGTCTGGGATCGTTCTGCATCTCGACGGCCGGACACTCTGGGCCGCTAATGTGGGCCGCTCGTTGGCTGTCATTTCGCGGGGCGGGGATGCAGAGCTCCTCTCAAAGTGCCATGACCCGTTCGATCGGCAGGAGACGATCCGTATTCGCAGTGCCGAGGGCTGGGTCTCGCCGAAGGGGGCCGTGAATGACGAGATCGATGTGGCGCGGTCATTTGGGTTCTACAATCTGCTGCCGGTCGTGAACGCGAAGCCGTACGTACACAAGCTAGAGTTGACAGAGCAGGATGAATTCCTCATCGTCGGCAACTCGGGGCTGTGGGACCACGTCTCGTACCAGACGGCGGTCGACATCGCGCGTACCGAGCGCAACGATCCCATGATCGCAGCGCAGAAGCTCCGAGACTTGGCCATCAGTCACGGAGCGGAGGGGACAACGATGATCATGGTTATCGCGGTAGCAGACTTGTTCAAGTCGCAATCGCGCTCCCGACAGCCGACCATGGACTCTATCATCGAGACGGACGCATACCACAGCTCGAAGCGCAGGCAGAAGAACGTCAACATCACTGACGTCACCATCAACCGTCTCGACGATGAGATTCCTGCGCCAGTTGGACACCTCGCTCTCGTCTTCACGGATATCCGGAACTCGACGCATCTCTGGGAAGTGAACGCGGGGATGCCAACCGCGATCGTCCTGCACAACAACCTGCTTCGGCGACAGCTGCGACGTTGTGGCGGGTACGAGGTCAAGACTGAAGGCGACGCGTTCATGTGCTCGTTCCCAACCGCTCTGTCCGCCGTGTGGTTCTGCCTCAGCGTGCAGATGCAGCTGCTGAACATCGAATGGCCGCTCGAGATCCTCGAGTGCGAGGACGGCAAGGAGATATACGACCAGAACGGAAAGCTCGTCGCGCGCGGATTGTCCGTGCGGATGGGCATCCACTGCGGCTTTCCCGTGTGCGAGCCCGACCCTATCACCGGCCGTATGGACTACTTCGGCCCCATGGTCAACCGTTCCGCGCGAATCGAAGGCGCAGCAGCCGGAGGGCAGACCATGTGCAGTGCGGACGTTGCGCGCGAGATCAACGCGCTGATTCTCGAGACGGAATCTCGTACTGAGCACTCGTGTTTACAGCCAACTCAGGCCGTCGAGGCGATCCGCGGCTTTGGCATTGTTGTTCATCCGGTCGGGCAGGTCAAGTTGAAGGGTCTAGAGGTCCCCGAGACACTCTCACTTATCTACCCCCGCGACCTCGCTGGACGACGAAATCTCATACTCTCTGCGAAAGCCGACGCAAACCCTTCGGCGTCCCGCGTGCAGTTCAGTGTTGCCCAGATGCGCGAGCTAGCCATGCTCTGCGTTCGGCTCGAGATGCTTTCCACCGGTCGTCCTATACGGTCTGCGACGACGGATGGCGCTGCGGGTCCATCGTCCACTGGCGAACCTTCGTCTCTTCACAACTTCGACCCGAAGGCGCTCTTGCCCGTCATGGACAAGGCCTCTGACGCGGACCTCACCTTCCTGCTCGACTCGCTTGCAACACGCATCGAGAACGCCCTCACCCGGATATCTCTTTCCCGCCTAGGCTCCTTGCCCAGCCAGCTTCCCCCCGGCGCCATTGACCGCGAGTGGATCTCGCAATTGCTGACCATCCTCTCGCCGCTTCCATCTCTCGTGTCGTGATGTATATATTCTCGGCTACGGATGTACGTCTTGTCTCATTCGCTCCTTTGTGATTTCCTTTCTACGTGCTCTTGTGGGACGGTCTCCTATCATTATCACCTATCTGTACTACATGCAAGACACTAGCATAGATTCTATTGCATCTACGTTCACAACACGCCGATATGCACAGGTGAATACGTAGAGAGAATTCTACGAGTACGAAGACCACCGCCAATCACTCAGATCGGAAGTCGAGGTGGTAACCATCTGTCTCCACTAGACAGGGCATAACGTCACACAGACTCACGTAGCCCTTGCTCGAGAGGTCCTGTGCGTGCAGAATTCGCAGGGTCTTGATCTCTGCTGCTTCCAGAGCACGCTGAGCGAAACAGGTCGCCAGCATGGTCCCAAATTCGCGCTCGGTGGACCGACAGCAGGAAACCCTAGGCTAACGTGAAGTATGAGAGTCGTCGTCTCCCAGCGCCGCGGCGACGCTATGATATGGGGAGGGCCACGACGAAGACTGACATCCAGAGCAGCAGCGCGCTGCTCCAACCATTCGAGTGTCGAGTCGTGCTTTGGTTCAAGAGTACGTTCAAGAGTGTCACGATAAGCGGCGAAGTATTCATCGTACCAATCATAGGAGAGGGTCGAGAATGGTCCAAGGGTGGCAGCCTTCTGCGATACAGCAGCGTGGAGCATATCACTGTCTCGGCGGAGACCTTCATCCAATCGGTTTAGAATGAGGTGTCGGAGAGAGGGGGTGAATAACCTGTTCAGCAGCATTATGGTGAAAGGCTGCCCCTCATACGCTATCTCCAGACGCCGTAGGCGAGGTACGGTGATCAAGGATTGCGAACCCTCCGGGACGTCCCATGTGCGATCGCCAATACGAGAAGTAAACACCCCGCACACTCTGAGCTCTTCGAGACAGGGCATGCGGTCGAGTGCCTGCAGGAATAACTCCGCGCCTGCCATCGGGATGTTCCCATGGCACGGATGTCCAGATGTACCAGAGCATGCAAAGGGGTGTTTATCCAGTCGATGAAGCGTATTGGCGTGGTCAGAGAGCGGAGGGGGCGGGTTTCAGGGTGCAAGAGTATATGGGAGATCGCTGAGCGAAACGCGGTTGGTTTTGAGCACCCCGACGGGCTTGCAATCTTCAGCGATTCAAGGAGCGTACACAACCACGCAACCGCGCGAGGGCCACATCGGTCGAGTCGCACAGGAGAACGGTAAGTGTCCGTACGCGGTGCAAAGCAGATAATCCAAGCAGAAAGTCGTCTCCGCGCAATGTACGCATACTGAATGAGGCTTGAAGTCCACGGTGCTCGATAGAAGAGCCTCCTTCGACCGTGCAAGGAAGCCCTGCACCATCTCTGGCGTGTCTGGAACACGCAAGTCACTCCAGAGCTCGGCGCATTGTAGTGCAACCTCGCGCCAGTACCTGCATACATGCGAGATGCGAATCCTGCCGCCCTCATTCGGGCATTCTTCGTCACCGTCGGCACTGTCATTGTCGGCACTTTCAGCGCCGACAGCGCCGAGGAAGATGTTGGAAAGGAGGGAGCTTTGAGATGGGAGCGAGCAAGTTGAGCTGCGCGGTGATGACACGTATGCGTTCGCTGTAGTATGCCTTTTGCTGTTCGAGCACTTCACGGCTGGCCATGCTTGTCGCCGTTTCCCTGTTCAGATGTGTGATTGCACTGGCCTAACATGCCAATGTCCGAAACATCCACCTAGAGTTAGGTAAGCCAAAGTCATCGGTTAGTCAATTACGTCGAAGTAATCATTATACGACTGCCCATTATCTCGTAGTCTACAAACACACTCGTCACCCATAGAGTCATTCGTCATCACAATTTATTGCGGGATGCGAGGCACGCGGCAAGAACAAGCAAGCACGACTATGCCTGTACAACCTGCACGGGTCACTACACTCTTCGTATTGTGAGTCTGTAGAGTTCCGTCCATACCAGTACACCCTGGAAGCAGAATCACTTACAGGGCACAGGAAGGCGCATAGTGGGGTGGGGTGATACTCCGTGGCGCTCTTGGGAGGCCGGGGCACCCTCGAGCGCAGAGAGCTGTGGCGGCGAGGAGAGCGCCTGCGCTTTTATAACCCTCACAGTAGTAGACCATGGCCAATTGTGTAGCACGCAAATACAAATGCAGGGCAACACACTCGCACCCGATTCAAAGCGTCCTCCCAATCTCCAAGATCTTCCTACAGACGCTGCAATATTGGCTTTCGCTACGACGCCTGTTCAGTCCTTGCGCGACCGAGGGAAGCTCCCTATCTATGACGCACTTTCAGACGATGGCTAAGACCGGAAAGATTCAGCTTGTAGCGGCAGAGAGAGAGGAGGTGTTTCTGCTCGGATTGCCAGCTTTTCGCTGCGTTCTAACGCTATTCGTGGACATACACGATTGTTACGGCCTGTCGGAGGAGGATCCCAAGCAGCTCGGCGCTGCGGTGCCGCTCCTCAAACAAGTCAAGATACGCAACGCGATGGGAACTGACAGCCCCGCTAGCCTTTGCTCAGCGATCTCCAGCATGTTCCCGCACCCTGAAACATGCGCCCTTCGCTCTCTCGATACCGAAGGCTGTTGCGTGGACTGTTTCCCCGGACATCTGCTCAGCAACCTGCACACGTCATCTCTCTGGCACCTCGATTCTCTGTGGGGAGCCGCACAAGCAGAAAGAAAACAGTGCCCTTCTCTATGCTGCCATGTCCCGGAAGGCCGCTATCCTCAGTCCGTTCTTGAGCTTTCCCTACGCGACACGGGAGACATCCTTCCGTGCGTATCGTTTGCCGACGCACCGCAGAATCCAACGACGACTCGACTCCTAGATGGCTTGAGCAACACGTCCCCGCTCTCCTGTTCCGTGTCGAGAGTAGCGAACAGGTCTTCATCGAATCCATCGCATCGCTGCCGCTCGGAGAACTTTCATATTCAATGGATGCTTTCCTTCACAGGATGAATGGCTCTCACTAGCACGGTACATGGAGTCCGTCACAAAGCCGCGGTCGTATGGTGGTGTGTATCAATGACATAACGGTCAGGATGCTCAGTTTGAGACACGGGGACCTCGGCGACGACGGGCGTGCCCCAGTTGTGCTCCCGAATCTGGACACTCTCGCCATGGACAGCTTCTACTTCTGGTTTTGCGGGAATGAACATCGGCCTCAGTGAGTTCGACGCCCTGGATTGCACAGCGTAGTCGGGAAGGGGCAGAGCCGGACCCTGCATCCACACAGACTCTGCTTTAAAGGATATACTGTGTGCGGAGGCGAGGAGAGGTATAGGGAGCTGCGATAGTGGAGTGCTGGATGATACAAGCAATACAATTGTGTGGCATGTACAGCAGCCCATCGAGGACTACGCCGCCGGTGGCTGAGACGTGACTACTAGTATGTCTTATCCTTTGTGTTTGCTCTCGCGCTTGTCAGTGCTGAAACCTGTGCTGATTGGTTGACTTCAGGGTGAAAAGATTCAGGAAGAGAATGTGGTGCGCCGTGTGATAGAAGGCTAAGCCCCCACATACCGCACGGACGGGGACTTTCAAGATTGAGGCCTATGGACTAGCGCTTCTCGACAGCTGCCCGCGATGGATTTCTGCAATGAACTCGGACGACATCCGCCACCAACATGTTCTGGCCCGGCCAACCGGGCGATATTGGTTGCGGTGGCTACATCCTAAAGTTCCTAAGGGACCCGTAATCAGGACGCGGATGCAGGAGCACAACGAGTATTAAGACGCGTAAGTGCTGCGCCTCATGTCGACCGTGGTTCATATTCTACGGGCTCTTGGATAGGGATGCAACTAGTCAGGAGCGAGGAGCGGGTGAGGCGTCAACGCAAATGCGCTCGCAATTGTGTCTGTAAGCCGCCATATCCTGCCCTCTCCTCTGATGTTTTCTCATATCTTCCACCGGTTTGCGCAGGACAACTCAAAACGCACACGTCTGCGTATTATCACTGCACTGCTGTGAACACTCCGCCTCAGCAGGCACCAGCCGTGCCGACCAAGAAGAACACTGTCTTGAGGCTCACGCCGTGCGCTGGCGTCCACAGTCGCTGTTCCTCACCGCCTCGCCGGCCGCTCATTCCTGCGCTGGTCAGATTCCTTATCTTCATGAGCATCCTGAAGCTGACTTTTCAGAGGTCAGCGGAACCATCTTCGGCGCCACTACGGCGTTGCGGCGGATACGCGGTAAGGAAAGAACGTTACGAAGGCCGCAATGCGTGTGTTTTCCATGCTGTCCTCGTTACATGGTGACTTTTTGGTACTGCATACGCAACACGCTATCACGGATTCCGTCGCATCTGCAATCACTGTGGGAATCTTGAATGTGCAGTCGAATTGATCTACGTGGTTGACTTCATGAACAGACTCTCCCGAGTGACACCACAATCGTGTATTTTGCAATCACGTAGATTCAAGTGATACATGGATATTGCAGCCGAGCGTGGCAAGCACAAACACTCGCATTCCTCCTACTCATCATCTACATAGATGTTACATAGCCGTCTCGCCCACTACTAAAGCCGACCATCCATCTCCACATAGGGCACAGCCTCACGTATGTTGTCGTAGTCCATTCGGCAGATCTGCTGTGCAGAAAGGATTCGGATAGTCTTGATCTCCGCCACATCAAGGGCACGCTGAGCAAAGCAGTTCGCCAGTGCTCTTATTGATCGGGGTTCTTCAGGGGAACAAAAGACCAGTGTGTCCATTGTCACCACGTCGAGATTCGGGAGCACATATGGGGTATGCCCATCGCCGAGGCCCCCATGTCTCAGACTGAGCATCCCACCCAATTCGTCCTCGTCGTAATCGCTGTCGTGCCAGCGAAGCTCAGTGACGGCCTCCATGCCACGCGTGAGGGCGAGCCATTGGTCCCGGATCGGTAAGCCACCGTCAAGTATGAGGGTTCTGACGTCCCCAAGCGGCATCAATTCGGACATGAACTGACGGCCGCTACTGACCCTCAGAGCGGCAGCGTGTTGCTGAAGCCATTCGGACGTGGAGTCATCCCTTGGATCTGCGGTGCATTGGAAAGCTTTCCTATATGCGTGGACGGTCCCGTCCGGTCCATAGGAAAGGGTGGAGAACGGCCCAAGGGTGGCGGCCTTCTGCGATACAGCAGCGAGGAGCAGGCCACTATCTCGGGGGAGACCTTCACCCTGCTGGTCTAGATAGAGGTGTCGGAGAGAGGGTGCATGTAACCTGTTAAGCAGCATCATGCCGGTGAAAGGCTGCCCCTTATACGCGATCTTCAGACGTCGTAAGCGAGGTACGGTGATCAAGGATTGCGAACCTTCCGGGATGTCCCATGTACAATCGTCAATGCGATAGGAGAACATCTCGCACAGTGTGAGCTCTTCGAGACAGGGCATGCGGTCGAGTGCCTGCAGGAATGACTCCACGCCTGCTTCCTTGATGCTACCTCGAGTACGGATGTCCAGATGTACCAGAGCATGGAAAGGGGTGTCGATGTAGCATATTTGCGTGGTCAGAGAGCGGAGGGGGCGGGTTTCAGGGTGCAAGAGTATACCGGAGATCGCTGAGCGAAGCCTGGCTGGATTTGAGCGCTCCGATGGGCTTGCAATCTTCAGTGATTCAAGGAGCGGTGTGCAGCCACGCAACCGCTCGAGGACCGCATTGGTCGGGTCATACCGCTGGCTCTTGTACAGGAGAACGGTAAGTGACCGTACGCGATGCAAAGCGGATAATCCAAGCAGGGTGTCGTCCCTGCATGATTCATGCATATTGAAGTAGTCCAACTGCTCTAAGTTCACGGTGATTGATAGAGGGGCCTCCCTCGACCGTGCAAGGAAGCCCTGCACCATCTCTGGCGTGTCTGGAACACTCAAGTCACTCCAGAGCTCGGCGCATTGTAGTGCAACCTCGCGCCAGTGCCTGCATACATGCGAGATGTGATTCCTGCCGCCCTCATTCGGGCATTCTTCGTCACCGTCGGCACTGTCATTGTCGGCACTTTCAGCGCCGACAGCGCCGAGGAAGATGTTGGAAAGGAGTGAGGGAGGGAGCTTTGAGATGGGAGCAAGCAAGTTGAGCTGCGTGTTGATGACACGTATGCGTTCGCTGTAGTACGCCATTTGCCATTCTAGCATTTCACGGCTGGCCATGCTTGCGGTGTGCGAGTGTTTGCCGTGTCCAGGCTGTTCAGAGGTCGTACATTATAGTAACTATACTGGTTACTTACTAAGGTCAGCGATGGTGGTAGGGTCGAAAATCTATCAGTGATCGATCAGGTCTCATAGGGAGCGCGGTGAGCTGTCGGCCACGCAGTCGAAGGACAGACTCAGCAGGGCATGCTAGGTTTCGTAAGTACGCAGAGTCCGCAGAGATAGAGATATGTGCGTAGAGATGGAGGACGGTCAGCCGCGAGCGCACTCCTCCTCCTCCTCCTCCTCCTCCTCCTCCTCCTCCTCTCCTTCTCCTCGCCGCTTGTCCTCTTGAACGCTAGCACTCAGCCATGGCACGTTGGTTTAAGCTGACCCTCAAACGCACACGCGTGAGGACACAGCTACTTGACCGGCATCCTCTCGCGACCTCCGCAAGGCAAAACAATACATCATACGCAAACGTGCGCGGACATCCGTCAAGCGGAATCAACGAGTTCAGTAGCACTGTTCTCCTACTCAGGCGCTGGTAGCGTCGCACTGCAGGCCTGAGATGCCGATTGGGCGACCTTGACGGAGCAGGGGACCGATTCTTTGCTAGTAAAACTTGGTGCGACTCACACTCACATGGTCTCGCCGTTCTCTCAGTTCCTATACTGACGTGTGGATGATGTATGTACTTCACCACCGTGTCGGAACTTGGCATGAGGAAACCCATCCTCACTCACTCAGAACTCGCTCCGGTAGCTCAAGGATATCGGTAACCCAGATGCGCTCCGCTTCATCTATGTCGGACCGCTTGGCGGCAACGACACATTATGAATAAACGTCTTTGATTCCTCGCGCCGACTGAGTGCTCGCACAAGGCAGGGTCGGAGCGGGAAGGCTGGTTGCCGTGAGGTTCACATCGTCTTCAACTTGCTTTCCTCACACGAGGAGAGGACTAGTATTCTGTGTTTACATCTGCGTTGGGCGAGCGGAAGTTCGGTGGCTTTGAAGTAGCGAATATACAGTGTTTCTTCCGGGGCCATTGGCTAATCACAGTCGAGTCCGCCGGTGACACCCTCCGTAACGCTTTGCGAGCTATTACGTGCGTGTGTATTTCCTATTTGTGGTCGTTTACGCTGAATAGGAGCTCGTTTCTTAGCTCACAATCCTGATCACTACGCAACTCGGGCATCCTGCAGAAAGCCATACGATCCAACGACCCTTATTGTGTCGTAGATGCGAGTGTTGGTAGGTCGTCGAGTTTGGTCCCTTTTGCATCCGCCCTCGCCACCAGCTTTCTCCCTATACGCGTTGGTCAGATACCTCGCGTTCACGAGCATCATGAAGCCATCGAATTTGTTGGAGGACACCTACCGCAATCGTCCGGCAGATCGACCTTCCTCAGTGATCCCGTGAACAAACTGTCTGAGTGATACCACATTTATGTAATTCACCAATCGGCTAGAAAAAACGGGGCGAGCGCGTACACTTGTAGTCAATTGTAGTTCACCATCATTGCTGCATCCTAAATGCAGCACTCTATATGACCATCCGTCTCCATAAAGGGCACAACCTGACGTAGCCTCTCGTAGTCCTTCTCGAAGAGGTTTTGTGCGTGTAAAATGCGGAGGGTCTTGATCTCTGCCGCTTCCAGGGCACGCTCGGCGAAGCAGGCCGCCAGCGCGTCCCCCAACCGATCATGTTCGGGAGGGAACACAAGACCGTCCAATGTGACGGTATCGAGTTTGGGGAGCACAAATCGTGCGCACCCATCGCTGAGGGCTCGGTGTCTCAGATTGAGCATCGTCGCCACTATGTCCTCTTCGTACTCGCCGCCATTCATGCGAAGCTCGGTGACAGACTCCATGCCCTGCGTGAGGGAGAGCCAAGCCTCCTGACCACTGGCAGGAAACCCGACTTCAAGTATAAGAGTTGTCGTGACCTCGAGTGGCGGCAACAGTGTGATTGCATGAACACCAAAATACACATCTAGAGCAGCAACGCGCTGCTCAGACCATTCAGATGTCGAGTCGTGCTTTGGTTCAAGAGGACGTTCTAACGCATCACGATATGCGGAAAAGGATTCTCCACCCGACCAGGAGGAGAAGGTTAAGAATGGTCCAAGGGTGGCGACCTTCTGCGACATAGCGGTGAGGAGAGGAGCACAGGCTCCTGTGGACTGTTTTATACCTATTTCAAGGTGTAGAAGAGAGGGCGTATGTAGGCTGTTGAGCAGCTCTGCGGCGAAGAGCTCCTGCTCATACAGGATGCGTAGACACCACAAGCGAGGTAAGGTGATTGGGGAGGGCAAGGTCTCCCTGACGGCCAATACCCCGCCCGTAACCGTTTCTAGCAGCAGCTCTTCAAGGAGGGGCATGCCCTTGAGTGCCTTTAGAAAGGACTGGGCAGTGCTTGTTTCGCTGGATGCGTTGAGCTTGTAGGCATAGAGATATGTCAGACTGTGGAACGGGGTGTTCGTCCAGTCAACGCAACAGATATCAGTGCTGAGAGAGAGGAGGGTGCATGTCGAAAGCATATGGGAGATGGTTGAGCGAAGCGCGGCGACCCCCGAGCGACTCGAGTTGCTGCCGATGTGGAGGAACTCGAGGAGCGGCACCGTGCAGCCGCCTAACCGCTGTAGGGCCTCATTTGTTGGGTTATCGTCCGTGTCCGTATATAGGAGCAGTTTCCGTACATGGTGCAGAGCAGAGAATCCGAGTAGCAGAGCATCTTCCAGCACTCGCCTAGACTTTCGGGGATCGAACATCAGCCTGAGCGTGATCGATAAGGGGGCATCCTTCGACCGTGCCAGGAGCTCCTCTATGACTTGGGGCACATCTGGGAAATGCAAGTGACTCCAGAGCTGGGTGCAGTGTAGTGCGGTCTCGCGCCACGACGTGCATACGTGGGTAACGTCGATCCAGCACTGCATCACTGGAGGGTCCCAGCATGCGGGATCGGCACTGCCGCGGCCAGCGACGTGGAGGAAGATGTTGGAAAGGAGTTCGGGAGGGAGTTTGGAGACGGGTGCGAGTGCGTTAAGCTGCGTATTGATGACACGGATGCACTCGTAGTGGTGCGCCTTTTGCTGTTCTAGCGCTTCCCGGGTGACCATGATTACCGTCTCCTGCGTGGACGATAAGTAGTGGTATAAGCACTGGCCTAAGGATACGTACCAAGGTCAGCGTTGTCTGCAGATGGCGGTACGGATCGAACAAGAACACGACACATAAATTGATCTATTCAATCGATCAGAATATCCCCAGGGCCTGATTGTCAGTCATACTTAAGTACGACCTGCTTACGGACCCGCTCAATTTCTTGGTCACAGTTTGCTGTGAGACGTCTAGCTACAATGAATCATTCCACACAAATTGACACATACCCCGCATATATCAGCATTCACGAATGCGACACTCTTTGCCTCCGCCGAGGGAACAGTATATCCCTCAACCTGCCCGCACACATTCAAGAAGGCCAGGCGAGTGTGTGGCGATGCAAACGCCAAGCCTGAGGCTCCTGCCCACTGTGGGTAGCATAGTCCCGCACACACCCCAATGTACATCGTACAGACGTATATTCAACCCGAAAACAGAAAGAGGCGCCACGGCGCGCTCTGCACAGCATCTGTATTGTTCTGGGATTGAGCGGGGATCTGCGGGTGGTCTGTCAGGGCTGCACTGTCCACTAGAGTGATCCAATCAGACGCACCGTGTAGGGTCGGTACTTGTCGGTACCGAGCTGGCCAGGCCGACAAGGCTAAGCCCAAGGACAGCGGCTAGCTGGACGAGAAAAACGTGCACCACTAGCCTTTGAGGTAGCCCCGACGGACCATGTTTCTGAGGAACAGCCAGATTTCCGCGTACTTGCAGTGTACGATGTTGTCTGGAACTTCGCCGAAATTCAGTATCGGATTTGTTGACTCAATGCTTGTACAACCCTCATTAGTAATGACTCACAAGAACACAACTCAGTCGGCAACTTGTTCGAGCCACTAGTCGGCGTCAGCAGAGCATTTGCGTACCGCGGCTGACATACTAACACAGTCCAATACTGCTGCCCGTGCGCAATTATAGTTTTTGAAACGGACGCTGGGCGCGGAGAACAGGCATCTCATACAAGATGAAAGGGCCCAGTGTTTGTTCACAGAATAGCCCATACTCGAAGCTCGATCGTGTGCTCACCATTTGATACCTGCAGCATTCATGGCGCTGCACAGATGCATGTGCGCTGACGACACGGATGGAAGCTGATCGATAGCCTGAATGTGCTCTGTCGCCCCGCCCGTGCGGTCAGCAAGTCGAGTCATTTTTTGAATGATATGACTGCACAACGTACAGTGTACGGAGTGCGGTGGTATTCTCGTCAGCCGTGTAAGCACCCTCGAGCACAAGGAGCAGTGACCCCGGAGAACTATGCGGAGCTGAGAGCAATCCCGACGAGGACAACAGCACGATCGCAGCAGAGGTGAGTGACATGATTACCATTCAGGTGGGTCAGTACGCACCTCGAGTGTCCGATACGCAACCACCAGGTTGTAGCCTGCTCGTCTGAGAATGGCGGCCTCCGATCAGCTGGAAGGAAGATGCAACTATCGCAGCGACAACCGGAGGGGACAATGTGTGGGAGTTGTGGCGGTCAAGACAGTGTCTTGGCAGAGAGTAAGCAGTGGTGTCTCGCGCCATTGTTGACGGATTGGGCTGCCCTTAGAATCTGTAGCAGTGTCGAGGGAGTTTCCGGACTAGAATGCGCGCATTATACGGACCAGGATGTTAGAGCAGATTGAGAGTTGAGACAGACGCACCGGCAACCTGCAGTCACCCGGCCGTGCTGCGAGCGAAGCGCAGAATACATGAGTAGGTATTATTGATGCTGGAAATCCATGTCAGTACACCGCCATATACAAGATTATCCAGGAGAAAAGAGAGTGTGTCGCGGAATCGCTTAGTGGCCTTCGACGATCGGCCTCGAGATGGTTGTACAACAGGCTTGGACAGAGTAGAGTAGCGTTGTGAAGGAAAGACTCAGCGTAGACTACCATGGTCCTGTGAGCGTAGAGTTGGGGATCGGTGCTATGTTCTCAAAAAGTAGATTGTCAGTCAAGAAGGGTGGTCGTGGCCGTTCGGTTGAGCAGGAGGGGCGGAGATGCGGGAGGGGCGGGCCGCAGTGGCGGGCCGTGGTTCCCTCGCCCCTAAGATAGCCCCAGCTCATCTTCGACTACTATGCGCGTCTCTTCTGGGTTACAGATTAGGCGCTAGGGTTTCGCTGCGCTGGCACGGAGGGAGGCACCATACGACGGCAAGGGCGAAATGGGGGGTGCTAGTACTCAGTACTGAATGATGGTAGGATTAGGAATAGAAAGGGGTGTAGAGCCTACAGCCACGGCGCACAAAGGTCCGAGTTGGCGATGTACTGCTGCGGCGGGGCTGGGATTGGGCTGTGCTGTGAGCGGCAATGAAGGTCATGCGATCTAATGACACTGTGCTCACATATTGGCCTGGTTGCCGCAGCCTGCAGGTACTACTGAGTCATCAGTCTGCCTTGTCGAGTTCAATAAGGATGCTCTGTTGAAGGAGTGAATTGGTAGTGGCTGTAAAGGCAATGAATGAACCTGTGAGGAAACTGCTAAGGGACCCGTTAGGCACACGGGAGAGCAGAGGAAGGAATGATTCATTAGAGGGCGTATCCAGCCCAGTATATATACATGTGTGAGACCATCACCTGATGGTCGAGTCATGATGAGTCATAATCGTAAGCTACATGAGTCATCGTTAGTAAGACGGAATCCGGAACTCTAGGTTACCGGTAATATCATATGCTAGGGAGTGTAGTGATAAAACATGAAAAGTTGGTCAGACTGGGGATTGAACCCAGGTCATCTCATAAGTGCCAGGAGGTGTTACCATTACACCATCCAACCAGTACTAGAGTGTGAATTCATTTCAACACGTAGGCCCGGATGTCCGGTATCTAATCTACTGATATAGGATGAGAGATAATCGAGTCCTATAGATAAGATAAAGAGCGAAAAGAGAGTAAGCATACAGTACAGTACGTAGCATTGCAGAACACAATGTAAGTCCATATCAGGCAAGCCTGATAAGATAACACCTGAAATGGTAGAAGTTCAACATGCTCTCCGGGAGGACACAATGTCCGTGGTATTTCTTGCTAGCCCACAGTGCCTGCTTGCTGGTAAGCCCTTTCTGGTACACGTCCATGAATCGTTGTGTGCGGATGTAAAACCTACTCGCCGCAAGATGGTGCAATCATAGTGAGTCGGAGTGTTAATGAAAGAAATGCAAGTGGACGCACCCATCAGGAAAAATTGATTTACCTTGACAAGGCTATAATGGCCTTCTTAGCTGAGCAACTCCATAACAAGGCAATTCAAGCCTTTTTGAACCAATCTCCTTGGCAACGTAAGTCCCTTTCATCAAAGCCTTGCCAATAAACTGCTTTGCTTGCACAAAAAGCAAAATGGTAGATCCTGCAGCTCTCAAGTATCCAGTTTGGTAGCTTTTGCTTGCTTGATTGTCTAGCTTTCAATGTATGTTCTTGAGCATGGCTGAAGTTAGTACAATATATCCTCCAGCACTGCTTGTACATTGCCAATAATACCATTCTGAACATCACAGCTGCCTTGTATTTGGTTTCTCAAGTAGTAGATGGTTTGTAATTCACTCAGTTTCAGTCACACAATTTGTTATAGCCAGATATCCATCCATAATGTGTGCACTAGTAATACAGAACATCGAATACAAGCCATACATCACATATCCAATGCAAGTGCAAGCTACGAACATGAGAGACAACTCACTTCACGGTCAGGTATTCATGACATTGTAGCTGTTCTGTGAGACCTGACAATCACATTTCAGCTGACAATGTACACCTGCTAGGTACCTGGGCACTCACCTTGGAGTTTGTGCGCCGTTGCTCTGCCTCAAGAGTCCAGCTCCGTCTCTTCCTCGATGTCCGTTGTGTTGAGAGAAGATGCAGCCAGGGCCTGCACAGCAGAAGCACGTATGGAGGACGCGGGTGTGGAGGAGGCGGGCGCAGAGGAGGCGGGCGCAGGAGAGGCGGGCGCAGACGACGCCAATGGCAGCAGAGCGGAGGTAGTGGGCAATGTGCCACCTGTCATTGTTCATCAGCTACATTCTGTTGAGCAGTTTGAATGTACCACTCACCGACCGGATGCTCAGACACATCTGCAAGGAATTATGAGCACATTGTGTTGAACTTCTACCATTTCAGGCGTTATCTTATCAGGCTTGCCTGGTATGGACTTGTATTATGTTCTGCAACGCTACGTACCGTATTGTACGCTTACTCTCTTTCGCTCTTTATCTTATCTATAGGACTCGATTATCTCTCGTCCTATCTCAGTAGATTAGATACCGGACATCCGGGCCTCCGCTCCTTAAGCATATGATATTACCGGTTACCTGGAGTTCCGGATTCCGTCTTACTAACGATGACTCACGTAGATTACGCTTATGACTCATCATGACTCGACCATCAGGTGATGGTCTCACACATGTATATATACTGGGCTGGATACGCCCTCTAATGTATCGTTCCTTCCTCTGCTTTCCTGTGTGCCTAACAGGACTCCCTCAGCAGATTCCCTCAAGAGGTTCGTTCTCCTGCCTTTATAGCCACTTCCATTTCACTCCTTCAACAGGTTATGAGCCCTGCGCTACACGCGCACACCTAGTTGTTTTATCCCTGCAGGATCTTGAAGACTACGCTCCTAGGAGTAAGCGTAGCAGTTTTGCTAGTCTCTCAGTAGACTCAGCGTTTGACGACCTGAAGTGCCAAAAGCACTGAAGGATCGGATTTCCAGTGGGCCTTCGCGCCGTTTGCAAAAAGTTTATCCTCCAACGAGACCTGAGAGAAAGGTCCGTTGACGCCGACTCTACCCGCATCAAGTTCGATCTCGTATCTAACGTTTTTGTGATTCCAGTCGCATCCTCTCCCCGCTCCCGTCCGCTCCAACCCCGCCGCACAGCCGCGCCCACTTGCTGAACGACTCTCAGCACCCGCTCCTCGCCCGCTCCCTGACTTCAAGAAGAAGTCAACCGAAGAAGTCGTCAGGATTCTAGAGAAGAAGGTTAGCGCCACCATCGAGCGCTACCAAGCGATCTTCGACAAGAAGTACCTCTTCGAGTCGCTCCTCGGAGACTCCCAGCGCGCACTCCACCGCTTCGCAGACCAGCTAAACTGGGTCAGCGACAACTTCGACAAGGCCAACCAGTGGTCTAAGCAGCAGCGAGACAGCATCTCGTGGGCTTGTCGTTGCGTCGGCACTGTCGAATTCTCGACGCCGCAGGAGCCGCTAGTCAAGCGGTACAGAAAGGTCACAAAGGACCTAACGAGCATAGCCAACGGGGGCTATTTGGACTGGATCGTTTTGTAGATTAGGTCGGCGTACCTAGCGTTTTATTGCATACATCACTGGAATATCATATAAGTCAAGCATCACATTGTGGCTTCGTCTGAGCAAGAGCTAGACGACAATCTAGAAGCAGAAGCACCAGAAGAAGAAACACCATACAATTGTAGAGGTCTTCAACATTTATTCGACGTCACAGAACTAAGGGACTATCACTACCGGCCTGAAGAAACTGAATATAAGTTTTGGCCATGTAACACAACAGTCTGTGCGAATAGGTGGTCTGGTCCGTACATCAGAGACACAGGCTGGGGTATCCCAGTTGACCACTGGCAAGAAGACAATTCTTATTCTGTTTTCGCTTCTTTAAGCTTCTTTGAGGGTTCTGCACCTGAACCGCAACATCTTGCATCTATCCCAGAGTACGGGTCTCCGTCTATCCCCGGCTCTCGAGCACAATCCCCTTCTCCCATCGTTTCTCCAGTACATCTCTCTCCATCGTTTGCTCCTACTACTTTACCGTCAGATCTATCGAATCTCTTCGAAGAAGACGACGTAGAGGAGCTTCTAGCACCGTCTCAAGAAGAAGCAGAGGAAAGTCTATCGTCTGACCTCGCTTTTGTTCTTGAAAGTTTACCACCACCCTCCGTTTCTGAAGAAGTCTCAGACTTCTTCGAATTTCATATTCTCACCGCCAACATGTCGGACATGAAGGCTGACAGTATCCCTGTCCTTAAAAAGTCTTCGGACTACAAGGTGTGGTCGAGCCAGATGCTCGGCTACCTAACGTTTATCGAGGCCGATGACGCCCTCCAAGCTGGTGACCTCACCAAGGCAGACTACAAGAAGGCTAACGCCCGCGCTAAGGGTGTGATCCTCATGCGCACGGACAACAGTTTCCACCACCTTCTCTATGAGAAGGATGCAGATGGTAATGAGGTCATGAAATCGGCAAAGGACATGTGGGCGGCTCTCAAGTCGCATTTTGGTACCCCGGACGCAGCATACGTTTGGTCGCAGTTCTCGGCTCTCATCAAGTCGAGAGAAATGGACGACAACAAGCCAATGCAGGATCAGATTTCGAAGATCCAAACCGTACTCAAGGACATTGTCAACGGCGGCATTAAGCTGGATGAGCCAACTCAGGCTCTCCTCCTGATGTCAAAAATCCCGGAAAGCTACTCGACAATGGTGTCAGCCATCATGGCAACCACCGTTCTCAAGGAGCTGAAGATTGAGACCCTCGTGAGCAAAATTCTCTCCGAGGAATCTCTCCGCCGGTCCGGTATGGGACAGTCTGCTTCAAAGACTTCCCAGGTAAAGGTGCATCACGGTCAAGGTCCTTGCTCACACTGCGGCAAGAAACATGGTTCGGACCAATGCTGGACCAAGTACCCACACTTGCGCCCACAGAAGGCCACAGACAAGGGCAAAGGGAAAGGCAAGGGTGGCAACGGCAAAGGCAACGGTAAAAAGGCGAACACGGTAGTCGTTCACACTACCACGGACGGTACAAAGGTCACTCAGTCCGGTTCGTCCTCGTCAAACGGTCAAGGTGCTTCGGTGGTAGAGGTCGAGGAGGTTAAGTACACAGCTTGTACAGACCCTTCATGTAGAGTCTGTCCCCCTCGGACTGCTGGTTCATTAGTGGCTTCTTCTCTTGTTGTACATAATGGCGCGTCTGCTGACGCTGGATCCGCACAATTGAGCTCGTCGTTTTATTGCCCCGGTGTGAACAAGACTCATTCGCATCAATTCAAGCGCATTGCATGGCTCATGGATTCAGGTGCAAGTCAGACGGTCGTCAATTCTATGGAATACTTCTGGGATTACAAGCCGTATACGGTTCCCGTCGTTTTTGGTACAGCAGGAAATGCTAAGATAGAAGCACTAGGCTCTGGCACCATCAAAGGTTTAACAACAGTCGGCAAGGAGCGCATGATGATTACCATATCTAATGTCGCATACATTCCTCAGGCCTCTGGCTGTTTGTTTTCTACTGGTATTGTGGAGAAATCAGGACATACACTCGTTCAAGGTTCAGGTCAGATGGTCATCTATGACCAACCGTTTATGCATGGCAAAGTTTCTGGCAACGTTGTGATGGAAGCACCGTACAACTTCCTAAACAACTTGTACTTTTCGTTTATGGACGTCCTGGACAAGAAAACGGCAGCACAGCTGTCTACCCCTTTTCGTACCTGGCATTGCCGGATGGGGCATCCGTCCAAGGAAGTTATTCGCCGATTACCTGATCATACCAAGGGTGTCGATCCAGTGGGGGTTGAGGATCAATCCCCTTGTGAAGGTTGTCAATGGGGCAAGTCTCATCGCGCCCCATTCCCCGCGTCTTCCAAACGCGCTACAAAGCCTCTTGAGTTGGTTCACACTGACGAAGATGGTCCTATGCGTACTCAAGCAATCAATGGTGGATACCGGTACTTCATTACGTTCCTGGATGACTTTTCGAGTCTTGGACGTGCCTATTACCTGCGTCATAAGTCTGAATCGATCCAAGCATTCGAGGACTTTAAGGCATGGGCAGAAAATGTAACTGGTTACAAAATTATCCATGTACGCTCGGATCGAGGGGGGGAATACACATCTGACGCTTTCACGGCCCGTCTGAAATCCTATGGGATTGTTCATCAGAAGACGGTTGCGCACTCGCCTCAGCAAAATGGGCGAGCTGAACGCTGGAATCGCACGATCATGGAGAAGGCTATGGCAATGCTGCATCATGCAGGCCTAAGCCACGGTTTTTGGCAGCTAGCAGTTGAATCTGCTGTCCATATATACAATCGCCAGCCTATGCGACGCCTTAAGTGGCAATGCCCGATAACTCTCTGGGATGGCACGGTCCCAGATATCTCATACTTCAGAGTATTCGGTTGCAAGGCATTCGTGCATGTGCCAAAGGAACGAAGACAAGGGAAACTCGACAAAAAGGCAATCGAGATGATCTTCGTTGGATATGAGCAAGGCTCCAAGGGCTACAAGTTCTGGGATGCCTCCAGTCGACGGATCGTTGTGTCTCGTGATGTGACCTTCGATGAAGATTCCTTTCCGGCACGTAAGGATTTGGCTAACCCGAAGACTCTGGGTCCGCCACTATTCGATCCTGTAGACTCTGATTCTGAGGATGATGACGAGGAACAGATCGAAATTCCACTTCCTCTACCGGTAGAGAGCGAAGATGTTTATGAGGACATCGACGAACCGGAACCAGTGGGAGAACCTGAGAGAGAGCTCCCTGAACCTGTAGAACGTCCTCAACCTGTTCAACCTCCTCAGCCAGTATATACTCGCCCTCGTCGAGAGAATGCTGGGAGGAACCCAAACAGGAACAAGGACAACGTTTATGGTGATGAGCCTCCGGCTCGGATCGACCGACGAACTGATACTCATGGAGATCAGCGAGCGGAAGCGTTTATGATACTGCAGGCTCTCAAGGAAGCCAATTACTCTGAATCGGTTCCTACCTCGCGTTCAGACGCAAGGAAATCCCCTGAGTGGGACCACTGGCATGCTGCCGAAGGCTCTGAAATGAAGTCTCATGAGCAGAACGGCACCTGGATCTTGGTTCCCCGTCCCAAGAACAGGAAGATAGTCAAGAACAGATGGGTGTATGCGCGAAAGCATGATGGTCGGTACAAGGCCCGGTTAGTAGCCAAAGGCTTCACTCAAGTCTGGGGTGAAGACTACCACGAGACATTCTCTCCAGTCGCTCGTTTTGAGTCTTTGAGATATATGTTTGCACATGCTGCACTTGAAGACTGGGAGATGGACTCGATGGACGTTAAGACAGCCTTCCTCAACGGTGAACTCGAAGAGGAAATCTACATGGAACAACCTGAAGGATGGGTAGTTCCAGGCAAGGAGGATTGGGTCTGCCTCCTCAAGAAGGCCATCTATGGTCTTAAGCAAGCGTCACGTCAATGGAACGCTAAGATCCACCGAACTCTTCTAAACCAAGGGTTCATACGGACATATTCGGATGCAGGAGTTTACGTTTACTCCAGTAAAACCAACGGTCAAGTCTGCTATGTAGTCCTCTATGTAGACGACTTATTACTCCTTGGAGACTCTAAACCGTTCATTGAACAAATAAAGAATCATCTCAAGAAGGAGTACCAGATGACCGATCTTGGACCAGTAGAGCGTTTCTTAGGACTCAGGATTCGTCGTGATCGTCAAAAGCGACAGATTCTAGTTGACCAATCTGAATACGTTCAGACCGTTTTGGAGAGGTTTCAAATGTCTAACTGCAAACCTGCAAAGACACCTCTACCTGCTGGTTCAGTTTTGGAGAAGAACACGGAAACTGCAACGGATGTATTCCGTACTGAGTACCAGAGCGTCATTGGTAGCATCATGTATGCTATGCTCGGTACACGGCCTGATCTCGCTTTTTCCATAACGAGACTCGCCAAGTTTGCCTCGAACCCGTCGAAGCATCACATGCGCCTCGCACAATATGTCTTGCGCTACCTAAGGGGAACAAAAGACTATGCACTTTGTTATGACGGTGATTCCAACTCCGGGTTAATTGCCTATTCAGACTCGGACTGGGCAGAAGATCACGATGATAGGCACTCCACAAGCGGCTTTGTGTTCCTCATGGCCAATTGTGTCGTTTCTTGGGTTTCCAGACGCCAACCCACTGTTTCCCTCTCTTCAACAGAAGCAGAGTATAAAGCAGCCTCTGATGCATGTCGTCAAATGGCTTGGCTTAGGAACTTCGGACAGGAGCTTGGTGACAACATGACTGCTCCCACTCCTTTGTGTCTGGACAATCAAGGAAGCATTTTCCTTGCGGTTAATCCTGCCGTGGACCGCCGCACAAAACACATCGAAATACGGTATCACTTCATTCGAGAATTCTACGAGAAGGGTGAAACCGATATCTTCTTTGTTGCGAGCGAAGACCAGCTTGCAGATGCGTTGACCAAGAACGTTCCACTCTCTGGAATAGAGAAACTTCGAACGTCAACTGGCATGGTCATAGCGTCTTGAACAAGTGGGAGTGTTGAACTTCTACCATTTCAGGCGTTATCTTATCAGGCTTGCCTGGTATGGACTTGTATTATGTTCTGCAACGCTACGTACCGTATTGTACGCTTACTCTCTTTCGCTCTTTATCTTATCTATAGGACTCGATTATCTCTCGTCCTATCTCAGTAGATTAGATACCGGACATCCGGGCCTCCGCTCCTTAAGCATATGATATTACCGGTTACCTGGAGTTCCGGATTCCGTCTTACTAACGATGACTCACGTAGATTACGCTTATGACTCATCATGACTCGACCATCAGGTGATGGTCTCACACATGTATATATACTGGGCTGGATACGCCCTCTAATGTATCGTTCCTTCCTCTGCTTTCCTGTGTGCCTAACAGGACTCCCTCAGCAGATTCCCTCAAGAGGTTCGTTCTCCTGCCTTTATAGCCACTTCCATTTCACTCCTTCAACACATTGTTGTTCAGAAATATAAATCCAACTCACCTTGGCTACCCAATGGCCCAGCATGATCAGGCAACATCGTCACTTCAATGTCCTTCCAGGACATGAAGTCGCCGTCCTCGTTTCCATCCTCCTCGGACTTCGAGTCTTTCACCGCCTGCTGGGCAGCAACAGTTTTGCTTCCTCACAGTCAGTACACCCATGAATAGTGGCCATGATACCACTTACTGGACACTGTTGCCGAGGAACATCTTGAGCACCGCATGGACCTCTGGTGCCCTGGCCTTCCTGCACAATCTTGCAGTTCAGGGAAGTTCATGTCGTCAAGCAGCTCACCGAATACGTCCCGAGAGAGGCTCCAAGACTTGATGTGCTCAACTAGAAGCTCTAAGTCGTCATCCTCGTCGGCACTGCCTTCGAAATCACTTGGTGTAATCGAACGCTCGCCGATGCACTGGGTGGGGTTGATGGAACTGAGGGTGCCTCCGCCTTCAGTGGGGGGAGAGGATGGAGCAAACACTGTGGGTGCATTAGTCCTTGTTTACATTGAGGCGGCGGTATACGTATAGTCGGAACCTTGGTCACTGCCGTCGTCAAAGAGCGGGCGGGGAGAGGGGGCGTTGAGCGGGTAGTCGTCCTCCTCAGAGGACACGATCCGGGGGCCAATGGTGTGTCGAGTCAGAGAGGACTGCATGAGGGAAAGGATCTGTGCGGCAAGAAGTAATAGAAGAGGGGAGAGATGTAGGTGGGACTTACCGATTTTGAGTGACAAGGTCGAGCGACTACCGCAAGCGGATTGCACAGCATGTTGGCAGGCAAAACCTCAGGCGGCTGCCGGTCCAGACGCCACCTGGGCCAAGGAGTCCATGTGGGCTTTGCTCCCACAGGACGCCGGAAGCAAAGGAAGATGAATGCCAAAGTCCGCACTGTGGTAGCGTCCGATGGCAGGTACTAGATAGTGTCGAAGATAGAAAAGATATCACACTCACCTTCCCACTGAACCGCACGGTGAACAGGCCAGACTTTCGACGGGCAACCGCACATTCAGCCAGCCAGCGCTCCGAGCATATGACTCCCGCCCCCTGCACAAAGCGCTTAATTTCCTTTTTAGGATGATTCCCGCGCCGCGGGATTCGCAAAAATACGTCCGAGCGGGCAGGATTAGCCACCGCTGAAGCGCAATGTGCCCTGCAACTCGAGGTAGTAAGCACAGTGCTGGAACAGGTTTAGTAGGTCTGATAAATGTAAGGTACGTACTGAAATAGGCTGTATATGGTGAGCAAATTGGATGGCGGCATATGCAAGTATGCAGCTGCACTGGCAAGTCAGCAGCTGTATACGTGCATGCCACTGAGGAACTGGGACACAGTTTTTTAGAACCTGGATGCAGATACAGGACGTGTCTGCATGTATGTTAGGACATAAATGGAATAATTGGAAACTGACCTTTGGAAGGGCAAAAGAGCAAAAGGCAAATATTGACGCTGAATGGAAGGTGAATCGCCGATTTAACCATCTACACGTCAGGTGAGATCATACCCCTCAGTATGATCCGCCAGTCATGTCAGTTGATACCTCGATTCCCAAAACCTACAAAAGAGTGTGTTGTAGCTACTGTACCAACTGACTGGACTTCAGACTCTGTGCTCGACAAAGCACAGAAGTTCTTACTGAATAATTGGGCTTCTAAGTATTCATACCAAACTCTATGGTAGTTTAGTCACAGTCTCTTAGTAGTAGCATCAATATATTGTATTCTGTGGAATAGAAAATGAAACATGAATAGCAGAACTTTGAATACAAAGATGAACTACACCAGCAACAACAATGGTCCTCATAAGTACAAAATGTAATGCATTTACATGGGATTTATGCCATGGTTACCATTCCATGCCATTCTGATGGCATTTCATTTACCTGAAAGTGAATAGTGATGTCAGCTGCCTTTGTCAAGGCCTGCAAGCCGGCAATTGCCTTTCGATGCACCAAAAGGCCAAATATGGTGGGACCATACTTGCCAAGGTAAATAGGTTTTTCCTGATGCCGGCAAATCACTTTGATTGTGATTGTACTGAGTGCCATGACCACGTTATGCTCAAGGTCGGCCTCCAGAGAGGATGGGGCATATTCACGGTATTTTCTCTTTGTGTATCCCCAGCATTGTTCGATTGGATTGAGCTCGCAGTGAAAGTACGGGAGGAAGATGATGCCGTAGCTGCGGTTCTTGCAGTGAGTCTCGACCAAGGACTTGACATTACGGAAATCTGGCTTGTTGTAGAGAAGCCTGCGACAACAGCATCTCTCCGCCTCCCGCTTCAACATCTTGGCAGTAGGACAAGTCTCCCAAATGTATGAACATAGGAAGACACTCACAATTCCTTTGATCTTTTCCCCTGACTTTGTTGAGACTGCTACATTCATCATAGTTAGGGGAAAAAATCCCGGCTGCGGAGCATTGTAAGAAAGTTCATAGGCATACAATAGTGAGATCACTGAGATCGGTTAATTCTCAATTATATACAATATATTTGGGAATATTGCAGATTTCGGCTGTGGGCAAGTGTGCGCTGGCATGTCTGGCATGCCTACAGAAAAAACATCTGCCTCCAGTGTCTCAGTGAAACAAGAAGAATCCTCGCAATCTGGGCAGCCATGTCAGAATTGTTGAACAATAGAGAGCGCCTAACTAGGCAGCCGAGTTCACACACCGGTACTCCGGGTAACAGGAGTAACACATGCATTGTAGATAGAATCACATGCATGAGGATTGGTACTATACAGTAGCTTAGTCAGACGGTCTCCTACATGTATATAAGGACCCCTGTAGCGTAGTACAATCCAAGTCGCTCAACAGCAACTTTGTGTGCATCAAGCCTCACAGCTCAACAACCAGGTAAGTTAGCGTCCCGCTACACTGCGTAAGGAAGCCTGCTCGTCAAGAATGAGGGAGAAGAGGCCTCGAGCCTGCAGTGATTGGGAGAATGTGAGCTCAGTGCCAAGTTTCGTGACCAATGAAGCCGTAGTATTCACAGTAATGAGCCAGATCCCCTCACCGGATGTAGTGGGACCCTCCAAGACTGCAGAGGAGCAGTGCCGGCAGCAGCTGTTGAGTAGTCACCGATCTTCAGCACAGCTGTCACAGGCCTTCACCGAAATTACGAGACCGACTTGGGATGCCATGGCTGTGGTGGACCTGGCTGTGGCGGCGCCACACAACTCACCCGGACCGCTGGCAGTTGAACCGGAACCGAGCAGCGACGTTCCCGGGGATGTTCAGAGTGCCGACCTGGAGGGCTCTGGATGTGCCATTGACACGTTGAAGTTCGAGTATACACCACCACCCACGCTGAATATGGTGCAGGTCGCACTTGAAGACGTTGGAGCCCTGTTGCACCCGCATCGTCCAAAAGGGATTGGCAGGAAGCTATTCACTGGTGATGACCTCCTGCGAGACCGAATGGTGATGATGCAGTCGCTGTTCTGGACCTACATCAAGATGCCGTTCCAAGGCTGGATGAAAGCATCACAGACTGTCTTGCACATAAATCAAGGTGGCCCACACCTCGCACGGAACCTTCAAGCATGGTGTCAAGCATTCCTCATTGATCGACATGATTTGCCGTTCAACCCATGGGGCCTGTGGAACCAGTTGCTTCTTGAGGCAAATGAGGAGCTCGCGGAGGAGGTCAAGGCGCACCTGCAGAGTGTCGGGAAGTATGTCTGTGCTGCTGACATCGTGCACTACATGTTGAAGCAAGACGTACAAGAGCGATACAGCTTGAAGAAGGGTGTCTGCCTCTCAACGGCGCATGTGTGGATGCACGCCTTGGAGTATCGATGGACATGAACACCGCATGGTCAATTTATCGATGGCCACGAGCGCAATGATGTGGTCACGTACCGTCAGGACACATTCCTTCTGGAGATGCTCAGGCATGAGCAGAGTCTCCGCCAGTGGAAGGCAGATGGTACAGAACTTGATGCTCGCACCTCAGGTACACCCTGCAGCACTCCCGTGTCGAACACCGAGCCAGGCTTGGAGTCGGATGACAAAATTATCATAGTACGGTGGTACAGGGACCAGTCTACGTACTACACGAATGATTGCCGCGACATTCGCTGGGTGCACTCGTCTGAAAAGTCCATCAGGAAAACCTGAATTCCCTAATGAGATTTCATTTGAGAATATGAGACAAACTGTGATACAATTAGAACAAATTAGAAGCATTAGGTACTAGTCAACATTCCTTTACCCCAAAAATAATTAGTCCTAATTCGTCCCTAATCATGTCCTAAACATTGGTCATTATGCGCATATGAGTTCTACTCAGAGCTATCTGAGGTGCAATCCTCTGACAATCCCATATACATTAGCTATGATCTTTCACTATGAGTCCTCAATACATTAGGCAGAGGAGAGTGGGCACAGGCCTAGCCATCTTGCACCACAGCACTACATGATTAAAAGGCTCTTTTTCAGATGCATATGTACTGAGGAATGACAGTGTATGCAGTAGTAATCAATCATAGGTACTGAGGAAGGCGAGGGCATTTGTGATGGCAGAGCATGAGGATCGATGACGGATGAAGACCGGGTACGATTGCGGCCGGGTTGCTGTGATTCAGCCCACACAGGCCTCTGTCCATTGCGATGTGAGTATTGGCTGATCGTGTCACAGAACTTCGTAACACACCTCGTTGGTCATGGCTTCCTCTAACTCTTCTGGGGCCATACGATCCAACCCATTGTCCACCTCCCCCGCCTTGTCGTAATCCTCTTCCTCTGCATATCCGGCCTCGTCATCCATCTCCTTGTCCGGTACATCCCCCCAGTCCTGCCGCGCGGTGTCACCATCATTGTGCGAGACATGCTGGCCCTTGCTCCGAGGCTTCGGAATGTTTTCTAGCAGAAGGCGAGTATGGATGAGGGTTCGCCTGAGTAACCCTGGGCCGCTGACATGATCAACTACTTACTCTGCATACGGTTCGATGACACAGGCACGACCTGTTCGTTGTCATCCGGCAGCGTAAGGCGAGGGACTGAGTGCCCCACGGTCGACATTGGATGTGGCTTGGCAGATGCAGCCACATTGCGCACTGGAGGTTCGCCATCTGAGCCGTCGTACGCAGAGTGCAAGAGATGAGGGACAGCCAGCGAGCGGGTGGCAGAAGATACACAGTGCGCATTGTCCGACGTGGCGGGTGACGTGGCAGTCTGTGCTTGCACGTCCCCTAAGTGCTGTTAGCAACCGGCGAACATAGAGAGAGCTAGGAAGATGCTGCATACCTTTGTCGACCTTGATTTTCTTCAGTCGTCATGCGGGGACTTCAGTGTCCGCCTCGTTGACTAGATCCTTGGCCGCTAGATCTTTGGGCTTGCGTGGCCTCTTACTCTTTGGCTTGTCGGAAATCCACACTGCCAAATTTGTGCAGGTAAGTGTTGCATTCAGCTTCGAACATGAAGAGTCATACCTTGAGCATCAAGTGCCTTGGCCCGAGCACGTTGTGGAGCTGAGCCGCAATACATAAGATCGCATGCAAGGTCACACAGAGCAGGACTCACGTAGTGATCTGCCTACGAGCTCCTCCTCGTTGACTCTCCTCGGATACGTCTTGCCAGCTCGAGACTTCTGTGACTCGGGCGCCGGGTCGGAAGTTCGAGCCATATGTTGAGAAGCTTGTGAGGAAAAAAAAGCGATGTGAATTGAAACTTGAGATTGAGTAACAGCGAGTAGGATAGGAATTAGGTGGTTGAAGTTCAAGTCGAGGTGGCGAAGCGTGGATGTGGACACTACAAGCGCCAGTGCGGTGGCGCGTGACAGCAGTGATGGTGTTCAAGTTTTCAACTCCTGGCGGAAGGATGAATTCCCCACAATGTTTCTGCACGCAGAATGTGTGTTTTCTGCGTGCAGAATGTATCTACAAAGTCTGACCCTTTAATCTTTGAAGCTGAGAGCTGGAGGTGCGCTAAGGCTGCGCACTCACGCCTCACGCATGACACTCCGTGACAAGTCCATGCCCCACGGTGCGTGGTGCGCTTTTGGCCAGCGACCACCATTCTCATTTGAACATCATCGAGGTAAGACATCATTCCTGTCAAGAGCATCAGGTGTACTGTACTGCTTTTCCCTGCATTTGGACCAGTTGCACCTCGTGAATGGACCACCAGTAATGTTTTAGATGAATGCTCTACTTTCCATGTTGATTGGCATCTTGACAGACATAGCTTTGTAACTGTACAGTAGTCATATTTATGTCTCAATGTATTGAGAATCATGAGTTGATAGTCAGTAAGTATGGCTATCATGAATAAGTCCTTCAAAGTATGAACTAAAATATGCATATTATCCTGATTAGTGCTGATTATACTCAGTGAGAGTGTCATTAGGAAGATGAGACTAATGTGAACTAAGATAGTCAAAGATAGGGAATTCAGGTTTTCCTGATGTCACTGCCTCATCCGAAAGGGGAAGGGGCATCCCTCATGGTGGGTGACTTCATGTCCACTGACTACGGATTCCTGCAATCGAAGGACGGAAGCACATCAGTGCGAACACTTTTCAAGGCCGGCAAGAACCGTGATGGGTATTTCCAGTCGAACGATGTTCTCGATCAGCTCACTGTGGCGATGAACATTCTAGACAAGGATTACCCAAACGAGACGCATAAGTTCATCATTGACAATGCCCCTACTCACCTGAAACGTGCAGACGGTGCTCTCTCTGCTCGAAAGATGCCGAAGAATCCCTCGGTGAATTTCGCTGTCCTTGTGAACGCAACCGGGCCAAATGGGAAGGTGATCCATGGCGCAGATGGGAAGATATCGAAGCAGAAGATCCGGATGGGTGACGTAAAGTTCAAGGATGGCCACAAGAGGGGGGCAAGATCTGAATCGCAGACATCATCCTCTTGACAGGTGGGTAGGTGAGTGGTGTCTGGGGTCTCGTTTTCAGCCACTTACGCGAAGTTCTGTCATTTGCGCTCGTTTTGTTTGTAGACATTCGTCAATGCCTTCTATGAGGAGTGTATGAATAAGAGAGATGAATTAAAGTAGAAACAATGTATCCAGCTAGCCAGATATCTCAGCAGATGCCATCTCGCGGAGGAAGTTGAGTAGTGACCAGCGGGTCATTAGCACGTGCACAGACCGATCATGGGACCACGCTGTTGAATGTGTGCGCTTCCCGCGCAAGGACAATGGGTGCAGCGTCCTGCGCAAGGACAATGGCTGCGCGACTTGTATGCTACACTCAACCTGGCTGCCCCCGCGCGCATGGTCCGTGCTCGACTGGACGGAGGCGGCCTTGTCGCCGCGCTCCATAATGGTGAAAATGTATATATATATTGGTGCGCTGCCGTATACATTGTTGTGAACCTCACCTCCTCCTGCTCGCCCAACGACCTCTGGAAAGGCATGGATGGCGATTGGGATAACGTGCATCTTGCACGCTCATCCCTCAATGAACTCGATGGTGGGATACCTGACTCTCTCACTAACAATGCCTCCCTACTAGATTGGGAGCACACCCTTTCATACAGTTCCTATGACCCCGCGCTCGAGATAGTCTATGCGTCATTCAACATTGACCTTCCCCTGCTTGATGCTGCGACAAGCCCCGTACCTGACGTCACACAGCCCACGCTTCACGTCGCGCCTGACATCGCACAACATCCCGCCGCGTTCAACGTCCCGCACCCTGCGTTTCAAGGTCCACACCCCACGTTCAACAGCCTACACCCCTTGTCCAATGTCGCGCACCCTGCACTCAACAGTCCAAACCCTGTGTTCGCTCCCAACCCTGCGTTCGACACACCACATCTCGCAATCAATGACGTACAGCCCGGCGTGTTCGATGTTGTGCAGCCCGCGCGCAATCCCGTGCAAGCCCTCGCGCGCACTCCGCTGAACACAATGCCATCATTCCCTACCCTACCGCAAGGTATTGGACTTTCCCCGGCAGTTCTTGCGACGCTACCACCAGATCTCGGCGCCCATCTCTCTCTAGCATCATCCACCCTTTCGTGGACGCGGGATGCAAGGCGAATACTGAACGTCTTGTGTCCGAGGTGTGGCAAGTCGATCTGCACCGGTTCGAAGCTGCAGACCAATGTCAAGCCTCTCGAGTCGCACATGAGAGGGCGTAAATGCTGCCCGTCCTCGATATCAGAGGCGTGCATCGAGTCGGCGGAAGCTAGGGCTCTGCGAGAGCAACTATTGCCACCACACTCAGTGCAGCCGCAGGGCCTATCGGTCTCAGCTCCCCGTGCAACAATCTCCGAGTCCTCGCTGGCCCTGCCGGGCCTGTCATCTGCAGTCGCTGACATTGTCTCCGCTCATACACCTCCACTGCACGCGCTCTGTACCCCGGAGGACTTCGAGGATGGGAATACAATGTACGTTGTATCTCTCTTCGATATCTATCATTTCGTATTGACATTGACGCGGATGTTTTATAGCGAGGTCGACATGGACGGCGACATGTCGCAACCGTGTCTGATGGATGTGAACTCCTCAGAGCGGCCTGCCAATGTCTACGCTATTGCTGACGACTTGGAACTGGAGCCTGACCAGCAACAGACAACTTTCTGTCCTGGGATTCCCCTTGACTGGCCAAGGCTGGACTTCTTCCACTCGTACCCATTCCAGCGCCACGACAACAGCATGTTTGGCTTCATTGGATACAAGTTCTGTGCAGTCGATGCAGATGGTTCGTCATTCCGCATACGGTCGTACCGTTGCGCCGGTACTGTTTCTGTGGATGGCGATCAGTCATGTACAGAATGCCTCGCTCTCACCGACAAAGTCAAACACCTCGGCCAGATGTCAAACGAGGCGCTCCCGCATACGAGCTACATGTACCGCTCCCACAGCCAACTTCATCAAGTGACAGATGGCCTTCACGATGACCTGTCACGTCTACATTGTGTGGTAATGCTGTTATATCAGTGTCAGTTGGAACACTCGCTAAATCAGATCATAATCATGACAGGCACTCAACCTTGGCCGACGTGTGGGTTCTCTGCTCAAGAAACTCGATGACCATCGCCGCTTCCTCATGGCGATTGCAACGGGGGACTCGCGCGGTGTCAAGAACCTCATTGTGCAAGGCCTGAAAGACAAAGTCAGCACGAGAGAGCTCATCAAGCGACTTGACGACAGTGTCGAAGGCGTGTATAATGCTCGTGGCTACTCCGCATTCGACTTTGACCTTGCATTACTCATACTGCGCCTGGGAGGGCGAAAGCTACTCTATGCTCTTAATCATTGCCTAGCCATTCCTTCAATCCGGGCTCTACGACATGCACGTTGCTTTACCAAACTCATGCCTAGCTTTGGGTGACCTAGTGCTCCTGAGGTACGTTGGAACCTATGGCAGACTCTAGGTATGAAGATGAAGGAAATGCAGGACAGACGCACCATGGACCACGGCTCAGACATCGGATCACACGCCACTCCGGCGTGTCCATATTACCGCACAGGGGTGTCGCTATGCATGGACGAAATCTCGCAGGAGGAAGTCGCATGCTACTTCCCGCATGCTGATTCTGTTGGTGGGCTGTGCAGGGAACACTGTGCTGCTGTTGATCTGAGGCTTCGCAGCTTCCAGAGCACAGTTGATATTGCCGAGGCACTCGATGAGGAGCGGGTACACTTAGGGAAGGAGGTATCCGTCCTTGGACTCTCTTCCTTTGGTGAGGATATCCGTGGTGCATTGCCTCTTGTCATCTCACCTACCTGCAAATCGGAACGGCCAGACAAGACCGCAGAGATACTTCGCACCGTGATTGTGGTATACAACGACGAGTTTGCCAAGTTCTTTGGCCTGATGTGGTCATTTGCATCCGATGGAGACGCTGGTCGACGGGCGATGGTATACGACATGTTCATGACGAACATGATTGACCTGTCACACCCACTGTACGCCATTGTGGGTCAGCTTCCTGGGCTGAATCTGCGAGTGGGGGATGGCGATGTAACAGCCGACTTTGATTGGAAGCATGAGATCAAACGTGAGTGCTTCACATGTTGTTTGAGTTACTTAACTCGGATGTTGACACTGTCATTCACTAGGTTTGGGTCGTCTTATGCAGACACAGGAGGGCATTGTTGTTGGCGACACCATTGTAAACTGCCATACCATCTCTCACCACCTCCATCGCAGCTCTAGACTGTCCAACATCGCGGTGGAACGGCTCATGAATCCGTCCGATGCGCAGGATGTCCCATGTGCAATTGATCTCCTACATGCAATCTCGTCTCTGTCTGAATGTTCGATCGACGGCTACTCGCCAACAGAGCTACAAGAATGGCGCGCAATCAGAGTTATTGGCGAGATGCTATCATCTTTTGTTGACGCGTTCATCTCCCCGGATTGGTCCCTCACCCAGCAGGTCGTGTCCCTCAGCAAGTACGCACACATGACCTTCGTCTTCTACCGTCTCCACCAGCGCAGCTTCATGCCTCATCAGCTCTACGGTGACACACAGACCACTGTCAAGAACACGATCTTCTGTCTCGCAAAGCAGCAGCTTCTTGACGGCACACAGCCTTTCTATCTCTACGATACTGGCGATGACAAGCTTGAGGAACTATTTGGTAATGTTCGCATGCAGGGCGGACACAACCCGAACTTCTCGTTCAAACAACTCGTTGATCGACTTGGCGCTGCTGTCGACATTGATGTGGTGTTTACAGCCCACCCGGAACTCAACCAGGGCTCCCGTCGTCGGAAGGTCACGCGCACTGAGCACGCTGATCACCTCAACCATAGGTCATGGACTGGCGATGTTGTAGCAGACAACGTCAACCTCCGATCAGCGTGGATGGATGGCCGCACTGCCACGCTACGATCACTCACTGCGCTACAGATTGTATTCGACTTCGACGCATGCTTTGATCTGTGTGCCCAAGACTCGGTGGACATGCTTCAGCCCATTCGGCATGGAAAGTATCCAGGCGTGTCAACAGAACAGGATCGCTCGCTCGAACAGGCAGGTGTGATACTGGAATGTCATCCTGCCACGTCGGAGTCACTTGCATCAGCTCCAAGTCCAGCGGCGGTCCCAGTCTCAGCATCCGCAGACCAGTCGTCCTCCTCATTCTCATCAGCCCAGCCACAGCCTTCTGTCATTGCTACTGGCCCCGGGACGACATCTCACTCGAATCACCAGAACCCGTCTGAGTCCGACTCTGAGGGTGTAGTAACCCCTGAGTCGGACTCCTCCAGCCTTCATGCACTCGTGATCGAAGAGGACACCTCCACCGAGACAATAGTTCCCTGTCTCGACGCCTCCATGAACAGACTGCAAACCGAAGGAGTCCCTGGCGTCAGTCTGGAAGATCGCCTTGACGAACCAGAAGAGCCCGAACAGCGGCTGCCACCAATCTCGGTTGCTGTCAGCAATGCCTCCCCATGGCTATTGACCGAAAACGGGCACAAGATCCACAAATCAACGGTTTGTATCCAGGTCATTACGCCTGACTGGGTCCGCAAGCCGCACGAGCGGATCTACCGTGTTCGCTGTTTCAGCTCTGATACCAAGCCCCGCGACCCCAACTCTGCGAGTACCTTGGACCTGAACAACCTCTTCGCCACGCTCATGCGATGTGACGGTCGGGTCACCCTCGCAATCACAAAGTGTATTGCCATTCACGAGAAGGGTCAGTCAGTGTCTCGTGTCCTGATCGCGAAGCTCTCGCACGCCTCATCAGGAATCAAGCTCACCGGGCAGGTACTCGAGCTATGTGCTGTTCCCGGTCCGACCGCGACAGGGTCGTCTGGCGAGTCCACAGAGCCAGAGGATTCTTACATTGATGATACACAGATTACGTCCAATGCCAGCTCCAGCCCGTCTCAGACTCATCATGCTCGTTCAACAGCTCGCCGTACATGGCTATGGACAGGCTCCTTTGTGAAGCTTGTACCTGATCACACCAACCGCAGTGGAGGCGCAGTAGCCGGAGACGTCTCAGCAAGCAAAGTGTCGCACAGGGCACTTGCAGTGAAGGTCTCTAGTCATGTCTGTCACATACTGAATCCGCGAGTCATGGACGCACGGAGCGTGTTACCAGAGGAAGACCGGCGCCATCTCAATGAAGCAGGGCTGACTTGGGAGTTCACCGAGTCGGAGCTCACCGATGTCATCCAGGATCTTTGGTTGAAGATATGGCAGAACGATGCCATCGCAGCACTCCCGTTACTCCCAAATGGCAATCAGCGCTATCTGTACAAAGCATCCAGTACGTGTACCAGTACTAGCCGGCGCCGGTGACGGCGACTCTTATGACTTATATGTCTTGACTGACATTCACTTGCACAGACAAGCCGGCGCTCTTCTCAGACGACGCCGCACGCTACATGGAGAAGCAGCAGATCACAAACAATGCGAAACGGAGGTGTTACCAGTGTTTTGCTGAGATAGAGCCAGCTCGGATGTGGAACCACGTTGGTGAACACACACTCAAAGCCATGTGCGGTGTACCCGAGACTCTACAAGGACAACATGTGAGTACATGGCATATTTTTACTTACAATCAGCGTACTATGCTACACTTCCGAGTGGGCCCCAACCTGAACGCTGATACTTCCATGTATAGATCGCTCTGTTCGAGTTTCCATGCGGCTTCTGTGGTCGTCCAGAACGCCTGTGTGCAGCTCCAACATTGACGAAGGGCATTAACGGAAGCACGCCTCAAGCGCGAAGCGAATGCCCTTACTACCGGTTGTTCTTCTATCAACCGAGCCTCAAGTCTTCCGCCGCAACACCCTCTACGAACGTACCTATCATATGCAAGATCCCTGAATGCAAGGCCGATAAGGGCGGGAATTGGAGTGCTGTATGGAAGTATAATCTGCGTGAGCATATTCTTCGCTTCCATCCCACATATAGTCTCGAAACCGCCGGGTCGGATGGGTTGATCCCCCTACCTCCTGCGATGTTGCATGACATGCACATTTCCGACGAGGAGGAGCATGCACTGAAGATCCCGAAGGATTGTATACCTTACAAATCCCCTCTACCAACTCTTGAACCCGAGGCGTCCACATCTACTAGTACCTCTGCATGCACTGGTGCACATCGAGCGAAGAGGAGACGTACACAGAAGGGAGGCTGACGGCGAGCACACAATGCATAGTATTGTCGATTAATCGATTTCCTGACTGCTGTTACATTTCACTATACTGTCGTGCTCGTTTTAATGCTACACCGCCAAACCGACGCGCTGCAGTGTATCCGGGTACCGCCATTGAGGACGCGTCGCAGCGCGTCCTCCTCGATGGTCATGCGTTGCCCCTTTAGGACATGTGCCTGGGCGCTCGACTGCCTATCTAGGAAGGACCTACCGTACCCCCCCAGTTTCCGGGGTCCTCGGGTTTTGGGAGGACGATGTCTGGGATTTTGTTCTTGCCCCCCTCTTGGATGGCCAGCCGCAAGTCTTGTACTTTCCTGAGGGTCACGTGCTTGCTGGAGCATTCAAGGGCATGGCGCAGATCCTTAAGGAATGCGGTTACGGAGACATCGACAAGCTTTGGGCTGAGTGTCCGAAGTTCCAATGCCCGCCGGAGGCGGAGAGATGCTGTTGTCGCAGGCTTCTCTACAACGAGCCAGATTTCCGTAATGTCGAGTCCTTGGTCAAGACTCACTGCAAGAACCGCGGCTACGGCATCATCTTCCTCCCGCGCTTTCACTGCGAGCTCAATCCAATCGAACAATGCTGGGGATACACAAAGAGAAAATACCGTGAATATGCCCCGTCCTCTCTGGAGGCCGACCTTGAGCATAACGTGGTCATGGCACTCAGTACAATCACAATCAAAGTGATTCGCCGGTGCGTCCACTTGCATTTCTTTCGTTAACACTCCGACTCACTATGATTGCACCATCTTGCGGCGAGTAGGTTTTACATCCGCACACAACGATTCATGGACGCGTACCAGAAAGGGCTTACCGGCAAGCAGGCACTGTGGGCTAGCAAGAAGTACCACGGACATCATGTCCTCCCGGAGAGCATCCTTATTGAACTCGACAAGGCAGACTGATGACTCAGTAGTACCTGCAGGCTGCGGTAACCAGGCCAATATGTGAGCACAGTGTCATTAGATCGCATGACCTTCATCGCCGCTCACAGCACAGCCCAATCCCAGCCCCGCCGCAGCGGTACATCGCCAACTCGGACCTTTGTGCGCCGTGGCTGTAGGCTCTACACCCCTTTCTATTCCTAATCCTACCATCATTCAGTACTGAGTACTAGCACCCCCCATTTCGCCCTTGCCGTCGTATGGTGCCTCCCTCCGTGCCAGCGCAGCGAAACCCTAGCGCCTAATCTGTAACCCTAGCGCTTAGTCGATAAGCTTCGATCACATGATTCAGAAGAGACGCGCATAGTAGTCGAAGATGAGCTGGCGCTATCTTAGACTCGTCGGTGTGCCCTCTTGCCTCTGTTCTTCGCTCACTTCTTTGGGGTAGCCACAAGTTCGCATAGCTTACTATGGCTTTCAAAACACAGCTATGGATCAGCCGAAACTCCATCCGGCATACCCACCTCGACTGTTATCATAGCACCAACAGTTACAACGCCCGGAAACGTTCCAGGTATGTAACTGGCTAGCAGAACTTCCACCCATGCTCTGAAGCAGTCCTCTGAGGGATAGCATTGCAACGTCGAAAATATGCTCAGCCCGCCGACACGGATGCGTTGCTTGAGACGGCGAGCCATTTATGCAATGGGAGGGTAACTCGCTGCTCATGAACCGTTATACAGATTTCCAGAAGCAACAGCACTACGTCAACCTCGATCCGGTCAGGGTGTATACGCTAGTACAACTATTGCGGGCTCAAGGTGAGCTTGCAGGAAGCCTGCGTAGGGAGAGGGTGCCTAGGAAGGAATGATACCAGGCCCACTCCTTGCAAGAAGCTCGGCAGCGATGCACTATATGGGGCACCAGTACGTAGCCACTCGGTCTATGCACAGCCGCTTGTTCATCATGCGTTGCAGGAGCTACCTGAAGTCCTAATGATCGTCACCGCGGCGCGCACGATCACCAAGATCCTGAGGTTGCACATCCTGCGCCCATCTGTCCTTGCGTTTGCGCCTGTGCGCAAGGGCGCCGCGGAGTGTGTGAGCGTGTAGATACATATGCAAGAAGGGTTAGTACTTGGAGGTGCTCGCACATTGCGGTGATGTGGCTGATGGTGCCCCTCGTGGACCACTTTATTGCGAACCTGAAGGAACCAAAAGGAACCTGTTCCTCATCACGAATTGCCAGATGTCGCAGGCATCGAGGTCACCCACTGCATTGGGATTTCCGTCCACCGGGTCGAGAAGGTCAAACCGAAGGGCTTGGACATCCCCGAGGGGCTCCCGCTCATCTCTCTTCGTGATCTCGCTGACTAGCGACACCTCGTACTTTCTGGGAGGTGTGCAGGTCAGTCACGCCACAGTGTGCGAGCTATCCATGCTTTGCGTTCGGCTGGAGATGCTATCTACATGCGACAACGAATGAAGTTGCTGTGTTCGACCTCGTATCTGAAATGTACATGGTGTACGTAAATGCAATAGAATATACGCGAGTGTCTTGCAGGTATGATAATGATCCAAGACCATGTTACAAGGGCACGTCATAAGAGGGGGGGAATATTAAATTCGCAAGGTGTGGGAATATATAAATCCCTCCTCCTCCTCCTCCTCCTCCTCCTCCTCCTCGTTGTCGTTGTCGTTGTCGTCGTCGTGATAACCATCTGTCTCTGCACAGGGCACAATCTGACGTAGCTTCCCGTAGTCCGTCTCGCAGAAGTTCTGCGCGCGCAGAATGCGGAGGGTCTTGATCTCTGCCGCTTCTAGAGCACGCTGAGCAAAGCAGGCCGCCAGCGCATCCCCCAACCGATGCTGTTCGGGAGGGAAAACAAGACTGTCCAATGTGACGGCATCGAGTTTGGGGAGCACATATCGTGCGCGCCCGTCGCCGAGATCTCGGTGTCTCATACTGAGCATCTGGGCCATTGTCCTCATTGTACTCGCCGCCATTCACGCGAAGCTCAGTGACAGACTCCATGCCCTGCGTGAGGGAGAGCCATTCTTCCTGACCGCTGGCAGGAAAGCCGGACTGAAGTATGAGAGTCGTTGTGTCCCCGCGCGGCGGCAATGCTGTGATGTTTGTGCCAAGATCCACACGGACTTCCAGAGCAGCAGCGTGCTGCTCAGACCATTCGAGTGTCGAATCGTGCTCCAGTTCAGGAGTACGTGCGAATTCATCACGATATGCGGAGAACTGTCCTCCATGCGATTCGTAGGAAAGGGTCAAGAAAGGTCCGAGGGTGGTGGCCTTCTGCGACATAGCGGCGAGGGGCCCACTGTCTGCTACGAATACTTCAAGCTGTCGAAGATATGGTGTGCGTAAGCGGTTGAGTAGCTCCGCGGCGAAGAAGGCGTCCTCATGATGGATGCGTAGACACCTCAAGCGAGTGAAGGTGATTGGGAAAGGCAAGGGTTGTATGACGAAATCCGAGATTCTTTCTGTCCGCAGCTCCTCGAGGCAGGGCATGTGGGCGAGTGCGGTCAGGAACGACTTGAGAGCACTTCCGTCGCTCGATAGGCAGCCAGTGCGCTTACAAACATAAAGACACGTCAGACCGTGGATTGGGGCGTTCGTCCAGTCCAGGCAGCAGAGATCGGTCGAGAGAGAGCGCAGGGTGCATGTTGAAAGCATACGCGAGATGGCTGAGCGAAACCTTGAGTTGTTGTTTTCGCTGCGGATGTGGAGTGACTCGAGGAGCGGTGAGCGGCCGCCTAACAGCTGCAGGAACTCGTTTGTGGGGTGATTGTACAAGTCCAGAAGGACATCCAATCTCCGCACACGGTGTAGGGCAGACAATCCAAGCAGCCGAGCATCTTCCCGTAATGTTTCCTTTTCTTGGAGAGCCCACCACATCCTTTCAAAACGCACTTTCATCGATAACGGAGCATCCTTCGACCGCGCTAGGAGCTCCTCCAGTACTTTGGGCAACTCTGAAAGGTTCAAGTGACTCCAGAGCGTAGCGCATTGCAGTGCAACCTCGCGCCAGGATGTGCATACGTGGGTTACGTAGATCCAGTGGCCCACCGCTTTGGGTTCCCAGAGCGCGGGATCGGCACTGCCCCGTCCAGCGATGTGGAGGAAGATGTTGGAAAGGATTTCGGGAGGGAGGATGGAGATGGGTGCGAAGGCGTTGAGTTCGATGTTGATGGCATGTATGCGCGCCTTTCGCTCTCGTAGTGCTTCAATGCTGGCACTTTTGTTTCGTAGTGTGCCTACCGAGAGATGAACAAGGATACTAACTGGGATAAAGAAACATACACATGTCGAAGAAAGGCCGGTCGTGAGCAGCAGCCCGTGACCGCGACCTCCTCCGGCCCTTTATGTAGGCGACCTCAGCTTCGCTCACGCAAGATTCGACGACAACCCCAACCGCTCACACTTTTATTAGATCTTGTAGAATACCGCGAAAAGTTGATCATTTTCGGCGCTCATAAGTAGATGGAAGAGACTAGCTCGACTCCAAGGAGGTGGGACGACGACGAAAGCAGCACTCACGAGCGGAGGCAGTCTACTCTCAGTGTGTTTCTACTCGCTGACGTCTCTGCTGTTGCCAGGTTTGTAACATGTAGGATAATCCCTTCTCGCAAACTTCTCGCAAATCCCCTCACCGCGCATATTCTACAGACCGATTACCGACATATTTCCCCGCACCTCCGGTACGTTGACAACGTTTGGCAATCCGGGATACTCTGCATCCTCAACCCAATGGCGCCCGACATCTTCGTGCTCGGGCTTCTACTCTCCATCATTGTCCCTATGCTCTATGTAAGTCTCACAGTTCAAACATGAATATATGTTGCGCTGTTGCTCCGGATCCTATTCCTCCTCTGCATTTACCGCAGCGAATCCCGCGCCAGATCAAACCCGAGACCGGAAGACTCCCGGAACACATCGTCCACTAAATTACTCTCATGCTCTATATCCCATCCCCAGATGCTGACCAGCTCGCCCGCCAAATCTGCTCCTCCCGCGCACAACTAACCGCTGACGCGGAAGCCCTCGACGTAGAAGAGGCGAGAGTGAGCAGGAGGGCAAGACGGACATGCCGGAGAGGAAGAAGGACCTGGGGAGGGTGACGTGATCGTGCGATTGGGGGGCAATTGCACGGTGTCTGCTCAACTTTGAGCCGCCGAATAGGCTCGACATGGGGGTGTGAATTCGGCAATTACGGGCGGCGATGACCAGGTACGTGAGCTACGACACGACGGAGCGATCATATGAGTGAGAAGGTTATGTTTGTTATCTTTGGCGTCACTAAGGGAGGAAGGTGCACGGAGCATGGCAGACACGTTGGTACGTGAAGTGCAGGTGCCCAAGGTCATAGTGAAGGCCACAACTGAGGCGGGACAATGCGGTTGAGGGTTGTCCTTCTCCCCACCCAGCTACCAGAAATCATTCCACACGAACTGAGACATATCCCGCGATAAATGATGTATGTCGTGCATACCAGCAGCCACATGCCAACATGACTGTATGCCTCCGCCGAGGGAATGTTATATCCCTTGAACTGACCGCACACGAGAGCGAGAGCGAGGGGAGTACGTGCCCTCACGCTCAAGGTGCACAACCGGCGGGCTTCGCCCATATTCTGCAACCGTGCTCACTGCTCCTCTAAGAACACGGCGTTGAAGTTCCTCGCATCATCGCGTCTGGAAACGCGACTAGCATCACCAGCCAGACCACGCTAGAAGGCGAGCTGGGGAACCCGCCGCCAAGGAGCGCGAGCTTGCCCTGCAGGTCGCAAGGCGTCCAGCGCCGGCCTGCATTTAGGCCGAGTGCTACCCACCACCAGGTAATCCACAGGAGGGCAATACGGACCATGAACGCGACAGTGCTAAGAAAAGATAGACAACCATGCCATCGATGCATGTACAGCCCAGCCGTCCGCTAGCGGTGTGCCGGCCTGTCGGTTCAGCAGCACGCAGGGAGGCACAACACATACTCCAATTTCATCCACGTATACAAAGTGACAAGAGGTAGCTCAATCCAAGCCCTCAATGCCCCGTAGAACGCACGCATGGCTGACCTCTTTCTATGCTTTTCATGCCCTGTAGGATGGCGGCGGGTGAGGGTCATTCCAGTGATACTCAGGCTTCGGTCCGTTTTTGGGGTCATGGAACGAGTACGCCGGTGCCCCACCGGATGGCGCAGGTGAAGGCGCGGGCGATGGCCTCGAATTTCGCCCCCGACGCAGCCTGCTAAGCATCCGCGCTTCGAGCTCTCCGAATTCTCGCGCATCGAACCAGTGTAGGTTCGCGACGTCGCGCACAGCGAGGAGCTCGTCAACATCGAGCGAGCGCGTTGGCAGCTCAATGTCCTCGGGCGAGCGGCGGGCGTAGTGCGAGGATTCAGCTCCACCCATGCGAGCTTGGAGCTCCAAGCTGTTTCTAGGTACAGTGTTAGCTGGGTCTGTTGCGGGCAGCAACGAACGAGCTTACCCAGCATTGTCGAAAGGACGGGCGAGGACCGATGCAGGGACGAAAGCAAGGGTGGCGAGAAGGAGGGGGAATGCCGTGGCAAAGTACACCTTGTTTTGTGTGAGTTGTGAAGTAGAGGTCGTTGCGAATCGAGCAGGACTGTTGAAGGCGGTGTCAGCGTGCTGTAGCGAGTACAGCGAGACGACATGTTACCCACCAACCAGTGCCGCTGCTTTCAGTTGGCCCAGAAAAGAGTAACCAGGTGAGCTGGGGACATCAACCTTTTCGCCAGGCTCATATATATGCGACTGCCAGCGTCATCGTAAATTGATTCCGTATGATGGCGCGCTGCCTGAACATATCTGGCCATCATTGCGAAGCTACATAATCACTCGGTGAGATCATTGCAACGAGAGAATGATACTAGGAAGACTCCCGCCCCCCCCGGTACGTAGGGATTGGAATTCCCAGACCCCGCTCATTTGCCCAACTTCATTGGCTGGCGCTCTCTTGCAGCGACCTCACTTCCTTGCTGACCTTTGCGACACGCAGAACAGAATATCCCTCTCCGATCTAGGCACCCTGGTCAGCTTCCCGTTGGCGTCATCAACCGCGTGTGGCTCTCGCAGCTGCTGGCTATCTCGCTTCCATTATTGCCGTGATTGTACTTCTTGTCGCATTCCGTGCCGGTCTTGTATCATTACCACTGATCTAGCAAGATTGTAGCATAAAGTTCATCCTATTGGATCGACCAGGACGACCACATTGGCTCTGTAAATCACCGGAGATGAATGCGTGGATAGACTCGCCACGGATGGTGACACCGTGACAATCGCCCATAATAGATTGAGACAATACGCACAGGCAGTCCAAGCACAAACACTCGGCATTGCAGCTCCCAGCAGTCGCCACTTGGCTTCTATATGTTACCCCCTCACAGTCCTCGACACGACCACCACAGCTAAACCTCCCTCTCCACACCGGGCAAAATTTTATGTAGCCTCTCGAAGGACTTCTCCAAGAGGTCCCGTGCACGCAGGATTCGGAGGGCCTTGATCTTTGCCCCCTCCATGGCACGCTTAGCAAAGCAGGTCGCCAGAATCATCCACAACCACTGCGTTTGAGGTGAACGGAACGTAACGGTGTCCATCGTCACGGCGTCGAGATTCGGGAGAACAAACGGTGTATGGCCGTCACCGAGATCCATATGTTTGAGACTGAGCATCTTGCTCATTTTGTCCTCGTCGTACTCGCCGTAATGCACGCGAAGCTCGGTGACAGACGCCATGCGCCACGTGAGGGGGGGCCATTCGCCCTGACTCGGAAATCCTCTGTCGAGTATGAACGTCCTGATGCCCCCGAGCGGCAACGACGCGATCAAGTCTAGCAAGGGCGCACGATCGCCACTGACAAAGACCTTCAGAGCGGGAGGGTGCTCCTCCAGCCAGTCGGATGTTGAGTCGTGCTTTGGGTCAGCGGTACGTTGGCAAATATCGCGATATGCACAGAAGGTTGCTCCGTGCCACGAATACGAACCCGTCAAAAACGGTCCGAGCGTAGTGGCCTTCTGCAACACCGCACCAAAGAGAAGCGCACTATCCCCGTTTAGCTTACTCCGCGACACGGCCAGATCGAGGCGTCGAAGAAACGGCGAGTGCATACTGTTGAGCAGCTCTCCAGTGAGAAGCTGGCCCTGATTGTAGATGGCCAGATGTTGCAGGCGAGGAAAGGTGGCCGGGATGGTCAGGAAAGGCTTGGCTTCCGGAACGTCCCATTTCTCGTACATTTCCAGCTCTTCGAGACAGTGCATGGAGTTGAGTGCCTTCAGGAAGGAAAACATGCTTGTCTTACTCTGTCCGCATCCGCCATCGACACACAGACGTGTCAGACCGTGAAAGGGGGTGTTCGTCCAGTCCACGCTAGAGAGCCCTGCATAGAGAGAGCGGAGGGCACGTGTCTCAGGGTGCGAGAGAATGCGGGAGATAGCTGAGTGAAGCGCGGCAATCTTGCTGGGTAGTGCATGATTGTTGACTTGAATGTTGAGTGACTCGAGGAGCGGCGCGCGGCCGCCCATCTGCTCGAGAAAGTTGACCGTCGGGCCCATCCCATCCACGATCACATACAGTGTCCGCACCCGGTGTAGAGCAGACAGCAAAGCCTTCTCTGAGCACTCGAGTAACATCCCCCGCAGAATGACCGATAGAGGAGCATCCCTCGACCGCGCAAGGAGCTCGTCATGTACTACTGGCAGATCCGGAAAGTGCAAGTGGCTCCAGAGCTCGGCGCATTGTAGCGCAACCTCGCGCCAGTATTTACATACGTGCGTGACGCGGAACCAGTCTCCCATCTCGCGAGGGCACTTTCGATAGCAGTCGATAACGCAGTGTCCAGTATTGTGGAGGAAGACTTTGGAAAGGATTTCGGGAGGGAGGTTGGAGATGGGTGCTGGCGCCATTCGTACTTGTTGCCGTTGTGGTGCTGTACAGCTGGCTTTGATTGGAGTTCTAACCCCTCGGTATCATTAGCTGAGAGGTTACGCAAATGCATACAAACTAGCATAAGGAAACGTACCAGCCTCAAGCCGCCGTCTCAGCCTGGTGGTAGTAGGTATAGGGGAGGATAGATTGCACCGTATGTGCATGTGCACTGATTATGTAAGTCAAAGTCACACCCGCTGCCTCCATATCCTAACTTAGCTGGCCCGACACGGTGCTTGAGCTTCTAGCATCCACTTGGCTGTGAAACTTCATGCTGATACTCATGCGACAAATCCCAATTTGGGCTGCAAGTGAAAACACCGAGTCCAAAAAGCTGGTCGATTCACCCACCGCTAGAAAAGTTACGTCAGGCAGCGCTAGGTATCTAGGCTGTCAATACGGAAGTCCCTAGAAATTCCCCGAGTCGACCACCTTCGATCTCAGTCTCCCATCCGGCACACAACCCAAGACGACGCGCAGACGCTATAGAACTGACTTTACCTCCGCGCCTCCCGGCGCGCTAAGTCTCCCTCTTCTCCAGATGATTCTTAACGGGCTCCGAGGCCGCCTCTGGCTTCGTGTTTAAGAAGATATGCTCACAGAAGGTGCAAAAGACAGTGCTAGTGACTGAGTCACGTCGGTTCGTCATATGCCTTCTTACCTCTGTTCTTCACTCATCTCCCCGCCATAGCCATTGTCCCGCGCAGCTTACAGCGGAGGACCGAATACGACTGTGTTGAGTACATTTTCAATCCCTCCGAAGCCTTACTCAACTATGCGGTCTGTCGCAGACGATCGGAAATCTCAGGACGTCCGGGCCCTGCGGGGTAAACAAGCCCGCTAACGGAGCTTATGCCCATGCTCTGGAACGGCGCTCCTCTAAGGCGTATCAACGCGACGGCGAATTTATTCTCAGCCTGGCACACCGCGCCCGCGGACGTGACTAGCTAGTCAAGCCGCCGCCTGTGGCCGCCAGATTCCTAGATCGTAAGACGTCGTGCTCCGACACCGGCATGGGCTCCAGTCAAGTACCTCCCCGCATCTTGTACTCCCTCGGATGTTGTCTGTGTGACAAGAGATCTTCCAGTACAGAAACTATAACATTAGCCTACTCAGACCGTGATCCTAGGCTACATGCACCTCCTCGCTCGCTTTCGGTCGACGCGCATGGAAAAGGAGAAGCGTAGAGTGCAGCTGCTTTCCGATTATTCCTGGCTAACGCGGCTACGTATCTCAAGGCACGAGGCTCTGGCTGGGTTGCACTCGCCTTCGCGAAGGAACAACTCCGTCTTTGATTTCACGTCAGACGGGTAGAAACTGTATCTCTCGTATCAAGATCATCTCCTTGTACATACTGCATGCAAGACGGTAACACAGGGCTCATCGCATCAAGGGACGTCGCGTATATGTCAAACACGAGAACGAATACACTGATATGTGGAGGTAATTCCAGCGAGTCCATATACAGACCCGCGGAGCAACACCGCAATCGTTCGTGTCCATATAATCGATGCTGCCCACCTGGCCGTCACACAACCGTGTCCCGATCCTCCGGTTGACCATCTGTTTCGACACAGGGAACAAGATCACGCAATCTCTCAAAGTCCTTCTCGCAGAGGAATCGCATATTCAGGACTCGGACGGTCTTAATTTCTGCTCCTTCTCGAGCACGCTGAGCAAAGCAGGTTGCCAGATCATCCCCAAGCTGACCATCCTCATGGCAATCGAGGCCGTCCAGTGTGATGGCGTCGAGATTGGGGAGGACAAACGGTGCATGGCCGTCGCCGAGGTCCTCGTGTCTCAGGCTGAGCATCGTGCCCATTTCGTTCGCATCGTACGCGCCGTGATGCAAGCGAAGCTCGGTGACGGATTCCATGCCACGCGTGAGGGAGAGCCATTCGTCCTGACTAGGAAACCCATAATAGAGTATGCAAGTCCTGGTGTCCCGGTGCGGCAGGGATGCGATGAGTGCAGTCAAGGGGTTTTGTTGATGAAGACGGCCGTGGAGCCTGAGAGCGGGAGTGTGCTGCTCGAGCCATTCGGATGTCGAGTCGTCCTTCGGATCCGTGGTGCGTCGGCAAACTCCACGATATGCGCAGAAGCTTCCGGGGCCCACGTAGAAAAGTGTCGACAGTGGTCCGAGGGTTGTGGCCTTCTGTAACGTAGCAGCTGGGAGAGCACTGTCATTTTCGAGGCCCCTCTCAAATACGTGTAGATCAAGGTGTCGTAGGCATGGCGTGCGTAAATTGCTGAGCAGTTTTCCGGTCAAAGGCTGACACTCGTCACGAATGGCCAGCTGTCGTAGACGTGGTAGACTGATCGGGGAACGTAGGGTTTCCAAGTCAAGATTGCCATGGTCAACATCGTTGTTGAAAACTCTGAAAAGCCGTAGCTCTTCCAGGCAGGGCATGCATGCGAGTCCCTTTAGCAAGGACGTAGCGCCTATCCCGCTTGGTCCGTAGTCACCGTAGACATCCAGACGTGTCAAACCATGAAAGGTGGTGCCCCTCCAGTCTGGGCAGCATAGCTTTGTACTAAGAGAGCGGAGGGCGCGTGTTTCAGGGTGGGTGAGCATACGGGAGATAGCTGAGCGAAGTGCAGAGGACTTTGAGCTGTTCAATACGCCTGTGATCTTGAGCGAGTCGAGCATCGGTGCGCGGCCACCCAGCCGCTCGAGAACCTCAGACGTCGGGACGTACTCCTCGTCGACGGCTACCAACAGTGCCCGCACGCGGTGCAAAGCACACAATCCGAGTAGTGTCGATGCAGACGCTTCTACATCGACTGTGTCCATGGCCCGAAGCTGTAGCGTGATCGACAGTGGAGCACTCCTCGACCGCACAAGGAGCTCTTCCAGTATTTTGGGCGAGTCAGGAACATGCAAGTGACTCCAGAGCGGAGTGCATTGTAGTGCAACCTCACGCCAGGACGTGCATACGTGGGTGACGTGGATCCAGCGGCCCACCATTCGAGGTTCCCAGCGCGCGGGATCGGCACTGCCCCGTCCTGCGATCCGAAGGAATATGTTAGAAAGAATTTCGGGAGGGAGGGTGGATATGGGTGCGAGGGCGTTGGTGGCGCGTATGCGTGATGGTTGGTAGTGCTGTGACTGCTGCGCTGCCATGTTAATATTGAGCTTTGTGAGCTTTGACGGCTCCGCTGTGTGGATGCTGAGTAATGAGAGGTTGCACAATTGCATGTACAAAGAACTTCGTACCGATGATCGAGACCCGCGGCAGAGGATATCGTCGTCGTCGACTCAGAAAGGGCGACGTGCCAGCCGGACCGAGGCCGGAGGGGCGGGCCGGGCATCGTTAGACCACAACGCCCTGTCGCTGCTCCTCCTGCTCGCTCGGCCTCCTCTCTTTGTACACTATGGTCCCTCACGTACCACACCGTCTACAGCTCTTACAGACCCCTCTACCACTTACCCAACACGCTCATTCGTCACCGAAGTCTTCTACCATCCGCATGCGCCTCCTTCGCTGGATCTAGGTGCTTGTCTTCATGATGCTTTCTCCTTGGAGCTTTCGCCTGCGCTGACCCTTCTTGCAGCAGAGCTCTTTCTTGGGGTCTTGGGTCTTACAACCAGCCCCCAGAGCCTGACACCCACTTCCTCCCCTCTACTTTCTTCGCGCCGGGTTCACTTGTTTGTTTCCATTGTGTGCGCCTTCTCCGGCTCGGTTCCCTCTTCTCCAGGCCACAGCCATCCTCTTCGTCATCTCCAGTGTCCTTCTCTCGTCGTCGGTGCGTCTCATGTCCTCTTGCCTCTCTTCTCCGCTCACATCCCCGTGGTGGACAGTATTCCTCGCAGCTTATGGTGCTCAAGATTTTGAGGATCGGCCTCAATTCTATCCTGTACACTCCTGATACCTGCATATCTCGACCATTCATCCAACGACTCCAACGCCTGGAAGCTCTCCATCTGTGTAACTCGCTGGCAGAGCTTCCGCCTATGCTCTGAAAAGATCCTATAAGGGTTGTTATTCCGACTTCGACACGTTTCAGTCGAAATGTGACTCGGCGATCATGTACCGTGATAGGAGGCTTCGGAAGTGCCAGCACTACGTCAACCTGGACTCGGACGGGGTGTATACGCTAGTCTAAGTATCGCAGGCCTGGGTATGCTTAGGAAGGAACTAGACCAGGCTCTTCGAGGCAGGGCATGTGGCCGAGTACTCCCAAGAAGGACTGGACAGTGCTTGCCGTGCTAGATCTATGGCGCTCGTAGACATATAGGTATGTCAAACCATGGAAAGGGGCGTTCGTCCAGTTCACGTAGCAGAGATCGGTGTGGAGAGAGCGCAGGGTGCACGTTGAAAGCATACGTGAGATGGCTGAGCGAAAAGCGACGACCGTTGAGCGGCTGGAATCGCTGATGTGGAGTGACTCGAGGAGCGGTGCGCGGCCGCCTAACCGCTGCATGAGCTCTTTTGTCGAGAAATACATGCCCTAAATATGTATGTCCAGGCGATGTAGGGCAGACAATCCAAGCAGCAGAGCATCTTCCCACAATTTCTTCATTTCTAGGCTACGGGCCTCTTCCAGATGGCTAAACCGCAGCTTTATCGATAAGGGGGCATCCCTCGACCGCGCAAGGAGCTCCTCCAATATTCTCGATGGAATTGGAAGGTCCAGGTAACTCCAGAGCAGAGTGCATTGCAGTGCAACCTCGCGCCAGGACGTGCATACGTGGGTGACGTGGATCCAGTAGTCCACCGCTTCAGGGTCCCAGAGCGCGGGATCGGCACTTCCGCGTCCAGCGACGTCGAGGAAGATGTTGGAAAGGAGTTCGGGAGGGAGGATAGAGATGGGTGCGAGGGCGTTCATTTCGGTGTTGATGGCACGTATGCATTGGTAGTGGTGTGCCTTTCGCTTTCGTAGTGCTTCAAGGCTTGCGCTTCTGTTTCGTAGTGTGCCTACCGAGAGGTCAACAAGGATACTGACTGGGAGTTAACAAAACATACCCATGTCGAAGTTGGTGGCACGGTCGAGGTCGAGCGCGGCAGACCGTGGGCCCTCCTCTCTATGTAAGCCAGAGGAGGCCCAAGACACGAATCAACTTCTATCACTCATGTAAGATTCGACGACAACGTATAAGTTTTCACCATTCGACCTTTCATCAAACTCCGTAGAATGCCACAACATGTTCATAATTGTCGGCGCTCGCGAGGCCGCGATTGTATAACGTAGTATGTACTCCCGTGCTGAGGCAGTCTACTCTCAGTGTGTCTCTACTGGCCAACGTTTCCGCTGCTACTATGCTTGCTCGTATGTTGCGTGCAGGATATAATCTCTTCTCTCCAACTTCATCGTATGCGCTAACGACTGCTTGGGCAAGACTCACCCCCATGTCGCTCAAAATCGACACTTTGAACCGCATCCAATGGTCGCCCGGCTTGCCATCCGCATTGAATGCTATTCAACTGGCAGTAACGCAGCGTGTTTCCGATCACATTTCCTTGCCTGCGGCTTCTAGCCATTCTTCATGAGTACCAGCAATTCACCGGACATCTGCTCAGCAACCTGCACACTCCATCTTTCTTGCACCTCGATCTAGTCGTGGGACCGAACGAGGAGCAAGACGACAGTGATATTCTCTTTGTTGCTATGTCCCGGAAGGCCATCACCCTCGGTCCGTTCTTGAGCTTTTCCTATGCGACGCAGGAGACATCATTCTGTGCCTATCGTGAATTTTGCCGACGAACCGCAGACCTCAACGACGACTCGACTGCTAGATGGCTTGAGCAGCACGTCCCCGCTCTCCAATTCCGTGTCGAGGGCAACAAACTTCGTCGAATTCATCACATCACTGCCGCTCGGGGACACCAGAACTTTCCTGCTCGATGGAGAAGTTCCTATACAGAACGAATGGCTATCCCTAGCGCGGTGCACGGAGTCCATCACAGAGCTGCGGTTGTATGGCGGCATGTATGATGAAGACGGAATGGCCAAGATGCTCAGTCTGAGACACGGGGACCTCAGCGACGATGGGCGTGCCCCCGTTGTGCTCCCAAATCTGGACACTCTCACCATGGACAGCTTCTACTTCTGGCTTTGCCAGAATGAACATCGGCCTGTGTTCGACGTGGTGTCCTGGATCGCCCAGCGTACTCGGGAAGGGGCAGAGATCAAGACCGTCCGGACCCTGCGTGCATATGGGCTCAGTTTGGAAGGATGTACCGTGTGCGGAGGCGAGTAGAAGTATAGGGATCTGCGATGCTTGAGTGCTGGATGATACAAGAATGCCATCATGTAATATGTACAGTAGAATGATTGGCCGCAGCATCGAGGACTACGCCGCAGGTGGCTGAGATGATGAGCGTGACTACTAGTATGACTTGGTCTTCGTGTTTGCTCTCGCGCTCGTCGGTTACGAAATGTGTGCTGATCTGTCGACTTCAAAGTGAAAGGGTTCGTAAAAAGAATGTGGTGTAGCTGTGTTGTGTCATAGAAGACCAAGCTTAATACCAGACTAGGTGATACACATATATTACGGGGCAGGCAGAAACACTCGTAATTATAGTTCCTCGTCATCGGTGCTTGCTGCTCCCTATATGACCATATCTGTCTCCACACAGGGCACAGCCTGACGTAGCCTCTCGTAGTCCTTCTCCAGGAAGTTCTGTGCGCGTAGAATTCGGAGGGTCTTGATCTCTGCCGCTTCCAGAGCACGCTGCGCAAAGCAGGTCGCCAGCGCGGCCCCCAACTGATGCTTCTGACGCGGGAAAGTGGGCGTGTCCATTGTGACGGTATTAAGATTAGGGAGCACAAGTGTGGCGCGCCCGTCTCCGAGGTCTCGGTGTCTCATACTGAGCATCTTGACCATTTCGTCCTCATCGTACAGGTTGTATAACAAGCGAAGCTCGGTGACGGACTCCATGCCCTGCGTGAGGGAGAGCCACTCATCCTAATGGCTGACGGGAAACCCGTCATGAAGCATGAGAGTCGTTATGTCCCCGAGCGGCGGCAATGCTGTGGTTGTGCCAAAATACACCCAGACTTTCAGAGCAGTAACGTGCTGCTCAGACCATTCGAGTGTCGAATCGTGCTTCGGTTCAGGAGTACGTGAAAAATCGTCACGATATGCGAAGAAACGACCTCCATTCGATCCGTAGGAAAGGGTCAGGAATGGTCCGAGGGTGGCCATCTGCGAGATGGTGGCGAGGGGACCACTGTCATCTGCGAATACTTCAAGCTGTCGAAGACATGGTATGTGTAGGCCGTTGAGCAGCTCTGCAGCAAAGAGGGCTTCCTCATCATGAATGCGTAGACACCTCAAGCGAGGTAAGGTGATTGGGAAAGGCAAGGGTTGCGTGGTGAAGTCCGACGACTCCTTCTTTCCACAGCTCTTCGAGGCAGGGCATGTGGCCGAGTGCCATCAGGAACGACTTGGAAGCGCTTTTTGTGCTCGATCTGCTGTCAGTGGGCTTACAGACATGAAGACACGTCAGACCGTGGAAAGGGGTGTTCTTCCAGTCCAGGCAGCAGATATCGGTCGAGAGAGAGCGTAGGGTACATGTCGAAAGCATACGGGTGTTGGAGCATACGGTCAGGGACGAGCTCGCAAGCTCGGCCGCGATAGTACCTCGCCGAGAGGAGATAGGGGGAGGGTATATAGTGAGGGGAAATTTGTGTATCTACCTCACGTGATTGCCCTTCGGGCATCGCTCGCGCCCGGGACACTCGCGCTCGCCGACCGCTTTACCGTTTGTTCCAACAACGGGGGATGACTGAGCGAAACGCTGGGACTCTTCAGCGGCGGGATTCACCAGTGCGGATGTAGAGTGCCTCGAGGAGCGGGGCGCGGCCGCCTAACCGCCGCAGGAACTTGTTTGTCGGGTCATAGTACGGGTTGAGATGGACGTCCAATCTCCGCACACGGTGTAGCGCAGACAATGCAAGCAGCAGAACATCTTCTTGACGGGTATTGGGCACCAGCCTGTTCAAACACAGCTGTATCGATAAGGGGGCATCCCTCGACCGCGCCAGGAACTCCTCTATGCATTTGGGCGAGTCTGATGAATGCAAGTGACTCCAGAGCGGAGCGCATTGTAGTGCGGTCTCGCGCCAGGACCTGCATACGTGGGTGACGTGGATCCAGCGGCCCACCATGCGAGATTGCCCGCGCGGGGGATCGGCACTGCCCCGTACAGCGACGTCGAGGAAGATGTTGGAAAGGAGTTCGGGAGGGAGTTTGGAGACGGGTGCGAGTGCATTGAGCTGCGTATTGATGATACGTATGCACTCGCTATGGTACGCCTTTTGCTGTTCTAGCGCTTCCCGGGTGACCATGATCGCCGTCTGCTTAGACGATAAATAGTGGTATAATCACTGGCATAAGGATACGTACCAACGTCAGCCTCAGCCGTGTCAAGCTGTCATGGTCGACGTGCACCCTCGAGCGCAAGGAGCGGCTTCCCCGGGGAAGTATGAGGGGCTGAGAGCGATCATGACGAGGCCGATTGCACGACTGCAGCAGAGGTGAGTGACATAATTGCAGTTCAGGTGTGTCAGTACGCACCTCGAGTGCCCGATACGCGACCATCGGATTGTAGCCTGCCCGTCTCAGAACGGTGGCCTCCGATTGGACGGACGGAAGATGTAACTATCGCAGCGACGACCGGGGGGGGGGACAATGTGAGGGAGGAAGTGGCGGACAAGGCAAGAGTGGCTCGGCAGCGAGTAAGCAGCGGTGTTCCGTGCCATTGTTGACGAATTGGGCTGCACTTGGCATCTGCGGTGGTGACGGATGAACTTCCGGACTATATTATATATGTAGCGAGCCATGGAACATGCGCACTATACGGACCAGGATGTTATAGCAATAGTAGACTGAGAGTTGAGAGAGACGCACCGGCAACCTGCAGTCAACGGCCGTGCTGCGAGCGAAGCGCAGAATAAGTGAGGAGACATTATTGATGCTGGCAGTCCACTGTCAATACACCACCCTATACGAACTGGGGATCGTACTTTTGTCCTGTGCTCTTGTGAGAGCATCCCGTACCATTAACACTTATTGGTACTATATGTACGGTTCGCTGGACATGTAGAACACGGAGACGTGGACACTGATCTCTCGAGGCCATGCATACAATTATACATGCCCAATACAATAGAATGAGGGAATGCAGGGATATTGCAACACGAGCACTTGTACTCGCCATATATAGACAACAACCATGTTGCATAGCCATGTTGCAGTCTTCGAATCAGCTACCACAGCTCACCATCCGTCTCCACATAGGGCACAACCTCTCGTAGGCTCTCGAAGGTCACCTTAAAGAAGTTTTGTGCATGCAGGATGCGGAGGGTCTTGATTGCGGCCGCTTCCAGAGCACGCTGCGCAAAGCAGTCAGCCAACGTGGTTCCCAACCGATGCGTGTTTGAAGAGAAGGTGAGTCGGTCCAGTGTGATGGTATCGAGATTGGGGAGCACAAACAGCGTACGCCCGTCGCCGAGGTCCTGGTGTCTCAGGCTGAGCCTCTTGGCCAATTTGTGCTCATCGTACACGCCGTAATACCAGCGAAGCTCGGTGACGGACTCCATGCCCCGCGTGAGGGACAGCCATTCGTGATGGGCAGGGAACCCGCCATTGAGTATGAGAGTTGTGGTTTCCCTGAGCGGCATCGATGAAATCAATTGAAGACCGTCATTGGCATCGACCACCATAGCAACTATGTTGCGGTGCTGCTCATACCATTCTAGTGTCGAGTCATCCTTCGGTTCAGCAGTATGTTGGAAAACATCACGATACGCCGAGAAGCGTTGTCCGCACGACCCGTAGGCAAGGGTCAAGAATGGTACAAGGGTGGCTGTCTTCTGCGACATAGCAGCGACGAGAGGAGCACTGTCGTCGGTAAGCTCACTCTTGAACGGAGCTATATCGAGTGCTCGGAGAGATGGTGTGTCTAGGCTGTTGAGCAGCTCTCCGGTGAAGAGCTGGTCCTCGTAAAGAATGTGGAGGCGCTGCAAGCGAGGTATGGTGATTGGGGAAGGCAAAATTTGCGTGACATCCTGTATTTCTTCCGAAACGCCTTCTAGCCATAGCTCTTCCAGGCAAGGCATGCAGTCGAGTGCCTTCAGGAGTGACTGGATGCTTGTTTCGCTCGATTTGTCTTCTCTACGAACTGACAGACATGTCAGACCGTGGAAGGGGGTGTTCGTCCAGTCTACACAACAGATGTCGGTATCGAAAGAGCGAAGGGTACATGTGTCAGGGTGTGAAAGCATTCGGGAGATAGTTGCGCGAAGCGCGGCGAGGTTCGTGCTGCTGAATGCGCTGTCTATGTGGAGGGACTCGAGAAGCGGTGCACGGCTGCCCAGCCGCTCCAGAAACTCAGTTGTCGGGTCATAGATCTCGTTCACATTCACGCACAGCGTCCGCACACGGTGTAGTGCAGACAATCCGAGCAGTAGGGCATCCTCCTCCGGTTCGACCAGCACTTCTGTATCGGCCACCGACCAAAACTGCAGGCACATAGATAGGGGGGCATCTCTCGACCGCGAAAGAAGCACATCCAGTATTCCGGGAAGTGCTGGAACATGCAAGTGACTCCAGAGTTCGGTGCATTGTAGCGCAATCTCGCGCCAGTACGTGCATACGTGCGTGACAAGGATCCAGTGGCCCATTGCTCGAAGGCACCTTCCCTCTTGACCGTAGCCACTGCAGTATCCGGCATTGTAGAGAAAGACTTTGGTCAGGATTTCGGGAGGAAGATTGGAGATGGGTGCGAGCGTGTTGATGTCCGTGTGTACGCATGCGGGCGCATCATGGTTGGCCATGATTAGGGTTTGTGAGCTTTTGCTTAGATATGTCACTGCTGAGATGTTATATAATGGTATATGCACTGTCATAAGGGACATACCAATGTAAAGTGTCTGGGATCAGATGGCGGTAGGAGGAGGCATGTCTAATTATGTAAGCCGATGGCCTTCGATGTCCCACGTGCCGTCGTTGAAGCACGAGAGATAAAAAATATGACAGTTGCAGCACTTCGAAGCAGGGCATGAAGCCCAAATCGCATGTTCGAATCGCCCCGTACCTCGGGTCCATCTCTTCCGGTGAATTTCAAAGCGACATACTTGCGGTGAATGCCGACCACACGCGCTACACGTCAACACATCGCGTTACCGCGCTACACGTCAACACATCGCATTACCGCGCTACACGTCAACACGTCGCGTTACTGCGCTACACGTCAACACGTCGTGTTACCGCGCTACACGTCAACACCATTGTCCGTCACCCACCAGCGCCTATTCCTCGACTACCTATAAAAGAGTGCCCATCACGCCCGCCCAGCACTTGCTCCCTCCCTCCATATTCGCCTGCCCCGAGCCAAGGGTGCACCTTTTCTGCGGCCGCCCAGCACCTCCCTCCCTCCATATTCACCTGCCGCGAGCCAAGGGTGCATCTTTTCCGGATTCGCGACGACCATCATCATCCGCCACTCCCTCCCTCCATATTCGACCACCATCATCCGCCACTCCCTCCCTCCATATTCGACCACCATCATCCGCCACTCCCTCCCTCCATATTCGCCTGCCCGCTCGCCACTCCTGCCCGCCATCTCCCCACACCGCTCGCGCCCGCCATCTCTCCACACCGTCCGCGCCCCGCTACATATACCCACTACCTACAGAGACCATCCCGTACATATGCCCCACGCTGCCTCGTAAAATGACGCCACTTCGTGTCTCACTCCCAGCGCTGACCTGCGGCCCTGTCGTGTGTGCATTCCTTAGCCACCAGAACTCGAGATCAGCTTCGTGTCTCACTTACACCGTATACACATGTATGAGTACAGGCGAATATCACAAGTAAATGCTTGGACCAGATCAGGAAACCTACTGATCCGTAGGGATTCAACACGGAAAAGTACACGTCATAGCGTGCAAGCTCAACAACTGTCATCCGGTGGTCGTAGCTCGCGGTAGTCGCTCCTCTCGCTTCATACCACCATGGACCTCCTGCAAACCTTGTGGTCTGTCGAACGCCGCCTCGACAAACTTGACACCTTCTTCGACGACATTGTCGAGTCCCACCACTGGAGTGACGAATGTCGCCTCCTTGCGACTGAAATTTGCTCACATCTGTACACCTTCCGCGGCGCACTTATCGAGACCGCCTCCTTGTACGACACAGAGCAGGCCTCGATTGATGAACTTCACGACGATGGCGCAGATCCAGATGACGACGCAGACGCAGACGAAGGCGTAGACGCAGACGCAGACGCAGACAAAGGCGTAGACGCAGACAAAGGCATAGACGCAGACGAAGACGCAGGCACAGGCGCACACAGACGGGTCAACGTGCACAATGATCCCAGGCCGTTAGCAATAGAGTGTCGTGTCGCTGCCATTCTCGAAAGCATCAACTCTGATCCCTTGTCTGTGGATGAAATCACCTTGCTCGTACTGGGGAAAAAACAGCCCAAGCTCAAGGTCCCCGACCGGGAGGACCTCGCCTTCTCCCGCTTACTTAGTCTCAGGACAAGCTGTATTGTCCCTTCTTCCACCTAGGTTCCTTCCACGGCATAAATCACATTGTTCACGTATTGAGATGTGTTCTGTACAGTGAACATTACTCCCAGTCTGCCAACAGCCCTGCACATTCCTCCGGCTCCCATGAAGGCTCCACCCAACCCTCCCATTGCACCAAGTACCACATCTTACCACCCTCCATGCACCTGTCCAATATGCGCTTCACTAGCCAATACTTTTTCCCATTTTGATCCGCGAGCAGTGCCTCTGGATTCGACCCGTCAGGCGCAATGGCTTCCGGGACACCTTCTCCTTCTATGAAACATCCTCCTTCTGCAGCGCGTGTTAGCGTAGTCTGCAACTTATGACTTGAACTTACTGCAGGGATCATTGCTCGCCGTCACGAGCACTTGGTGGTTGCCCAATGGACTCTGTCTACGATGTCAATTAGAGCGGTCACATGGTGTCATGGGATTCACCTGCCACTGTACTGGCTTTCGCTTGCGAAGAGAGAGTAGCCGAGGTGCGTCTGCACCTTGCTGCATTCTCCTGACGAGGCTGCAATCGAACATTTGTGGTCCCTTGTCCAGAGTGTGCACCACATCGGAACAGGACGGTGCTATGATATGCAGCAACTCAAAGGCCAGGTCTTCATCTTCCAGCGGGGGCATGTGACCGCGGCGCCGCTGTCCTCTCCGTGGATGGCAGCATGTGGACCCGCCCGCGTTGGTCTCAGGCAAGACACTGGGCTCCGGAGTTGATAGGCCAGGCAACGCTTCCACAGGGAGCTCCGTCGTGGATGGCCAAGCGTTGAGCTCAGGCTCTTGCTGGAAAGAGTCCGGCTCCATTGTAAATGGCTGTTACGAATATCAGGATGCGCGTTACTGCATCCTGGAACACGTGACATACACCTAAACCCTACCACTCTCTCGGAACGGTTCCCTTCCCCTTGCCACCATCATGTCCCACATGACTGGAGTCCGGCCCGATCCCTTGGCCCGGCTCCGCACCTCTTTGTTCTCATGACTCCCAAGGCTAGGTCATTCCCCTTCATGACTCGAGCCTGTACTATACTTAGATAGAGACTGGTGTGGTACTCACACCGAGGACGCTTCCCATTGGCCATTCACTATATCCCTCATGCTTCCCATGACTCATTCCTCCGGACTCTGACTCATCCCCACTCCCATGACCCCAGGGTTTCCCCTACCTTTCTCCAGTATGTCTCCCATTGGCTCCTTACCGAGTTCTGTCTCTGTGACTCCTGTCCTGACCCCTAGAGACGCCCTAGGCCTCTCCTGTATATATACTGCAGTTGGTAGATGGTCGAAGTCCCAACTTCGACCTGGTTTAATCCATACTCAACCTTCACTCGCATACCCTGCAGTGAAGCCTCTGAGTTGGCCGACACCAAGCTCTCGCTCGCTCGATCCTGGTGGCACCCTTGGGTCCCAGGTATCTCTCATCGCTCTCATCAAAGGACAGGGTTCCTTTGTGTAACAACGTCTAGGTACGGTAACGCCTAGGGTTTGGTTTGCTGACTACTTGGAGTAGGTCAGGTTGCGTCATAGGACGCTTAACGAGTTAGCGCGAGTCGTCGCGTAACATTAGGTCGAAGTTACAACCCTCCCCACCTGCCCAGGTGTAGGGATACCCATCCCCGCCCCTGTGTTCCCTTTCCCCTTTCCCCAGAAGAACTCGCTCTATCCAGAGGAGTTAAAGCCGACGAAGACCGGCTCCAGGCACCATTCCTATTCGCACCAAGGTCGACGCGGGAAGCGTAGGGCTCCCACCACTCAAGGACCTCTGGTGGAATACCGAAACCAAGCTCTTCCAGTTTGAAGAGAAGGGAGAGTTCCGCGATGTCGAACTCCAGAAAGAAGACAAGAAGGACCTAAGTTGGTCCTGGTTTCCAGAAGATTGGACAACCTCACAGAAGCAGAAAGACACCAGAACAACACTTGAACAGCACGCGCAGACAGCATTCGATCACGTACGATCGCTCACCAGACAGGCTAGGAAGCCTACCCCGAGAACCACCCCCGTTGTCAGCCCGACAATCACCCGAGAAGTTTCATTGGAAGCCGCAGTTTCTCCGACATCCCCGCAATACGTCGGATCACCTCTTGCTTCGACCTCAGTCATCGCACCAGTACCCACTCCGCTTGAAGAGGAGTCAACCAGAGCACTCGAACAGTACCTCGAAGGAACCCACATCTCGACACCTCCCCCAGCCACTCCTCGCACTCCCAGTCCATCCCCATCCACAATGTCTACTCCATCGTTCACCCCTCAGGAGTTTGCGACAGCAATGACGGAGGTTCTTCGAACCCAGACTCAGTTCAAAGGAAAGATCGATATCAAGTCCCCCGATCCGTTTGAAGGTCACTCCGACGATGCCCAGGCATTCATTGACCGCATCCTAAACTACTTCGAGGCTGTGGGTAACACCGGAGCCTCGGACCAGTCCAAGATCGCATATGCCTTCAGTCTCATGAAAGGAAGCGCAGTGAACTTCCGAGACTTGTATTACCAGAAGGCAACCGAAGCACGTCGTATTGGAGAGAAAGTCTATGACTCTTGGGACGACTTCGAGAAAGATCTCTTCAAGGAATTCCCAGTCGTCGACAACAAGACCAAGTGGTTGATGCAACTCCTCCACTACACACAAGGCAGACGAAACATCCCAGACTTCCTCACGACATTCCAAGCGCTTGCCCTGCGAGCTGGACTAAAGGACGCAATCACCGACAGCAATGGCAAAGTCACAGACCCCAGGAACTATGAGCAACTCCTTGCCTTCTTCCTGGGAGCGTTAAACCCGAAGCTCGTCGAGCGACTCATGAATCAAGTCGGCATGCCTGTTACCATGGAAGGATGGTATGAACGAGCTCGTCGACTCGACGCATACGCGAACTTCGGAGCAATGGCTTCGAACAACAATCACCGATCGAACAACCACACTTCGAACCCATACGGACGGGTAGACGAACCCATGGACATCGACCGAGTCACTATTCCTCAAGAAATGAGGGACCAACGCATGAGAGAAGGGCTTTGCCTTCTCTGTGGCAAGAAGGGCCACTACGCTCGCGAACACAAGGATCGCGATGGATTCCAACAACAACGAGGCCAAGGAGGACCTCGACCTCAGCAATTTGAACGACGAACCCAAGAAGGGTCTCGTCAACAGCAACCCAAACGACAAAGTCAAGGACGACCTTACCAGCAGCAACCTCGTGCACGGATCGTAGACATCAACGACGATGTTCCACTTCCAGGTGCACCTCCCATCGATGCCCGATCCCAAATCAAGGCACTTCGACTCCAGATGAGTGATGCAGATTGGGACAAAGTCATGCTGGATTTTACCTAGGGTCCCCCGAGCCTGCGCAGGTCGGACCCCGAATCATCTCTCTCTCCCGCACAGTGTATGGTAGCATAGAATCGAAATCACTTTTTCTACCTATCACTGTGCACGGACGACGAGAGAAAGCCGCAGAAACCGAAGCCCTCATTGACAGTGGAGCAATGGAGTGCCTCGTTAGCCCCGAACTCGTCAAGCGAGTTGGGATGACCCTCATTCCTCTTGAACGATCCATCATCCTTCGGAATGCCGATGAAACTGAAAATTCCCAAGGACGAATCACTCACTACGTCGCACTGAAGTACCGCTGGAAAGGAGCTACTCGACTGCGAGTACAGAAGGCCTACGTGGCATCGATCGGACGACACGAAGTCATCCTCGGGATGACCTGGCTTCAGAAGGAAAACCCCGCGGTCGATTGGAAGACCGGGAACCTCATCGTACGACGCATTGGCGCCACACCGAAGCCTGAACCACCTCCACCGTCTTGGAGGGGCACGCTGGAACGTCTTCAACGTTCACCATCGCCCGCTTATCAGAAGCCAGACCCAGAACCACCCAGGCCAACACCCTGGCCGACGTCTCTACTTCAGCCACCATCATTGAAGAAGAAGAAGAAGAAGCCGCGCAAACGAACGCGCAGAACCCCACAGGATCTATTGGATGATCCCGTACCCGAGCTACCCTCCCACCCAGTGATGGGACCAACTGTTACGAATGTCAGGATGCGCGCTACTGCATCCTGGAACACGTGACATACACCTAACCCTACCACTCTCTCGGACCGGTTCCCTTCCCCTTGCCGCCATCGCGTCCCACATGACTGGAGCCCGGCCCGATCCCTCGGCCCGGCTCCGCACCTCTTTGTTCTCATGACTCCCAAGGCTAGGTCATTCCCCTTCATGACTCGAGCCTGTACTATACTTAGATAGGGACTGGTGTGGTACTCACACCGAGGACGCTTCCCATTGGCCATTCACTATATCCCTCATGCTTCCCATGACTCATTCCTCCGGACTCTGACTCATCCCCACTCCCATGACCCTTAGGGTTCCTCCGACCTTTCCCCTGTGTTTCTCCCATTGGCTCCTTACCGAGTTCTGTCTCTGTGACCCTGCCCTGAACCATAGAGACGCCCTAGGTCTCTCCTGTATATATACTGCAGTCTGTAGATGGTCGAAGTCCCAACTTCGACCTGGTTTAATCTATACTCAACCTTCACTCGCATCCCCTGCAGTGGAGCCTCTGAGTTAGCCGACACCAGACTCTCACTTGCTCGATCCTGGTGGTAGCATTGTGCTCCCAGGCATCTATCGTCACTCTCATTGAAGGACAGGGTTTCCTTCGTGTAGCTCGCTAGGCCCAGGTAGGTAAGTCCTAGGGGTTAGGTTGACTGACTATTTGTGTAATAGGTCAGTGGTCTCCAGAGTCGACCTTAGCCGAGTTAGCGCGAGTCGTCGCGTAACATTAGGTCGAAGTTACAACCCTCCCCACCTGCCCAGGTGTAGGGATACCCATCCCCGCCCCTGTGTTCCCTTTCCCAGTTCCCCAGCACACACCTCAGCCAACAGACCGGCTTGGAGAAGACTTGCCCTGACGATCGACATATCGTGCAGGAGACCATTGCCTCGACGATCGACACATCGTGCGAGAAGAGAAGACTACCTCGACGACCGACGTGTCGTGCGAACACCCGCCTTGACGATCGACGTATCGTTCAAGAGAAGACAGGACAGCAACCTGTGTATTGCTCAGAAGAACTCGCTCTATCCAGAGGAGTTAAAGCCGACGAAGACCGGCTCCAGGCACCATTCCTATTCGCACCAAGGTCGACGCGGGAAGCGTAGGGCTCCCACCACTCAAGGACCTCTGGTGGAATACCGAAACCAAGCTCTTCCAGTTTGAAGAGAAGGGAGAGTTCCGCGACGTCGAACTCCAGAAAGAAGACAAGAAGGACCTAAGTTGGTCCTGGTTTCCAGAAGATTGGACAACCTCACAGAAGCAGAAAGACACCAGAACAACACTTGAACAGCACGCGCAGACAGCATTCGATCACGTACGATCGCTCACCAGACAGGCTAGGAAGCCTACCCCGAGAACCACCCCCGTTGTCAGCCCGACAATCACCCGAGAAGTTTCATTGGAAGCCGCAGTTTCTCCGACATCCCCGCAATACGTCGGATCTCCTCTTGCTTCGACCTCAGTCATCGCACCAGTACCCACTCCGCTTGAAGAGGAGTCAACCAGAGCACTCGAGCAGTACCTCGAAGGAACCCACATCCCGCTACCCCCCGGGTCTACTACCTGAAAGACGGTACACCTGAACCTTCCCGCCCCCACCATGTCGTTTACCAAGGAAGACCTTAAAGCCGTAGCAGCGGAAGCTCTTCGAAACATAGCGCTGGGCCTTGACCCAGAAACGGCGGCATATCTCGCGATGGATTTTGCCTAGGGCCTCCCGTTTCTGTGCAGGGAGGACCCCGAACAAATTCTCTTTCCCAGACGAAAGCCGCAGAAACCGAAACCCTCATCGATATCGGATCGATGGAGGACCTTGACGTCGATTCACCAGAGCCCGAATCACCTTCATCCTACTTTGAAGACCTAGAATCGCTAGGGCCGACACCCTGGCCAACACCCTTGCTCAACCCACCAGTACCTGAGCAGGAGGAGAAGATGCCGCGTAAACGCGAAGTATCGACGGATCTGTTCGATGATCCACCAACGAACCCATGGGATGACCTTGCTCTCAAATACGGAGGGTATTGGAAGACGATCCCTGCAACAGCAACAGAAGAAGTGACCGACCAAGAGCGTCCGTCACCAAGGACTCTTCACACTGCGACCCCTACTCCATCCCCGCGATCTTCGGAGGAACAAACGAACCTCCTGCCCACACACCCAGCGATAAGGCAATGGAAGACTAGTCCCCGCGTAGAGGAGGGAGCTAACCAAGAGCGACTGTCGGCAAGAACTTATCGTATCGCAACCCCTGAACCCGTGGTGGATCAGGAAGATCCATCACCACCCCTGAAAATTTTTTTGGGCGAAGCGAACCCCTCAACCACCGAATCACCCCCACCGAGCTGGAGAGGCATGCTGGAACGTCTTCGACGTGCACCATCTCCCATTTACCAGAACCCGAGACCCCCCGAGGAGCTAAGTCGTCGGGGGCGACGACCGTTAGGAGGGAGCTAAGGACATGGGGGTCGACGCCACCCCGAGGACCATTCCGGCCAACGCCTTTGCCCAAGGCGTCGACATCAGAGAAGACAACCCGCGCAACAGTAAAGGAGGTGACAGATCAGGACGATCTGTCACTAAGGACTCCTTGTACTGTAACCCCAGAACAACCCCAAGAACCCGTGGTGGATCGGGAAGATCCACCACCACCAATCAACCCCAACCCCAACAAAGAGCGAGATCAGGAGATGCTCCGCCAGAGGACCATCTCTGATCTGAAGGAAGAACCGTCTTGGCCAACACCTTTGCCCAAGACGCTGGCACGGGAGAAGGAAGCTCCCTGTGCAACAGTTGAGGAAGTGCCAGATCAGGATGATCTGCCACCAAGGATTCCTCATACTGTAGTCCTACAACAATCCCCAGAACCTGCGGAGGATCTGGAGGATCCACCGCCACCACCGCTCTCACTCGACCCGAGTGACGATGAAGAAGAAGATCTGGAGAAGCTCCTCGAATGGACCTTCTCAGAAGAGGACGAGAAGCTCTCCTCGTTCATGGGGAGCGACCTCTTCACCGACTACTCGCACATCGAGTCGCCACCCAAGGACGAGGAGACGTCTCGCCACCACGGTAACACCCCGTCGACTCCAGTCACCACGGCCACGGAACCCGCGCAGGTCAAGGACAAGGAGAAGACATTGGAGGAAAGGATCCCTCCCAATCTCTTCGACCTACCGTCCGTCGAACCTCTTGGCATTACGGAAACCACGGCGGCCGAACAACGAGCTTCACGCTGGCCGGACAGGGCCGCGTTCATCTCCCGAGACAAGGAAGGCGGGACGCCTTATCAGCAAACGAAACCCCACACGGAACCCCCACCGCCCGGTACGGATAAATCGGTCCTTAGTAATGTCATGGTGGACCATGACTGTACGAAAGGGGCGAATTTTACGGTTGGTTTGAAGACCACGGACAAACTCGGGACGGCACGAGCCACTTTCGATTTGATCGAAGGACCATCGGAGACTGTTCGGAACCGAGATGAGGCCATCGCCGACACGGAACAAGCACGGGAGGCAATGGGTCAACTCGTTTTCGAATCAGAGACCCATGATTCGCAAAAGATTCCCCCTGCACTCCACGATGACTCCCCATCCTCGCACACGGAAACAGAAGAACTCGAGAAGAACGACACGAGGTTATCTCCTGTAGAGATAAAGGGAACAAGGAACGATCGTCCCTCCCAACCAGATGCCCTCATCGTCCCTCCTTTCGTTCCTTACTGCTCTCCGGGACTTCCTCACCCAGTACCTCGATGGCCAACGATCCCCTACATCATTCCCCGAACCATCGACACCATCCTGGGATACGCTCCCTCGAAAGCAGCACACCCATCACGATCCCACCTTCTCCTGGTGCCCTCACTGCAGATATTGTGTTCGTACCGAAGGACACGAGGCTCGGCGCGACCCATTCCGCAAACAGTTGGAAGGAGACCAACTATCCTTCGATCCCCGTCAGCCAGGAACAGACCGGTCCAGCAATCGTCTAGAACGACAAACCCCCGCGTACGAGCACATCGGGAACGTCGAGTACTTCCCACTCCAGTTACTCGCAACCTCCCCGACGCCCACCTTAGTCTCCCCGGACGAGTCCGTATCCTCTCCCCCGACCCCCGAAGGATCCGACAACGATTCCATCCCCACCGCAAGAAGCAGTGCACGAACCGGCACCACCGAGAACCCACACGAGGAGGGAGCTAGGTCGTCGAGGTCGTCGACCATAGGAAGGAGCTAATGTTACGAATGTCAGGATGCGCGCTACTGCATCCTGGAACACGTGACATACACCTAACCCTACCACTCTCTCGGACCGGTTCCCTTCCCCTTGCCGCCATCGCGTCCCACATGACTGGAGCCCGGCCCGATCCCTCGGCCCGGCTCCGCACCTCTTTGTTCTCATGACTCCCAAGGCTAGGTCATTCCCCTTCATGACTCGAGCCTGTACTATACTTAGATAGGGACTGGTGTGGTACTCACACCGAGGACGCTTCCCATTGGCCATTCACTATATCCCTCATGCTTCCCATGACTCATTCCTCCGGACTCTGACTCATCCCCACTCCCATGACCCTTAGGGTTCCTCCGACCTTTCCCCTGTGTTTCTCCCATTGGCTCCTTACCGAGTTCTGTCTCTGTGACCCTGCCCTGAACCATAGAGACGCCCTAGGTCTCTCCTGTATATATACTGCAGTCTGTAGATGGTCGAAGTCCCAACTTCGACCTGGTTTAATCTATACTCAACCTTCACTCGCATCCCCTGCAGTGGAGCCTCTGAGTTAGCCGACACCAGACTCTCGCTTGCTCGATCCTGGTGGTAGCATTGTGCTCCCAGGCATCTATCGTCACTCTCATTGAAGGACAGGGTTTCCTTCGTGTAGCTCGCTAGGCCCAGGTAGGTAAGTCCTAGGGGTTAGGTTGACTGACTATTTGTGTAATAGGTCAGTGGTCTCCAGAGTCGACCTTAGCCGAGTTAGCGCGAGTCGTCGCGTAACACCAACCAACCAACAGAAGAGAACTCCCCGCGCAACGGTAGAGGAAGTGCCAGATCAAGACGATCTGCCGCTAAGGACCTCTCGCACCGTGACCCCAGGACAGACCCCAGAACCCGTGTTGGACCGAGAAGATCCACCACCACCGCTAGCAACGGATCCCAATGATGACGATGAAGAAGATGAGAAACTCTTCTCGTATGAAGAAGGAGGGGACCTCCTCACTGCTTATTCCCACATCGAACCACCCCTTACGAAGGAAGAGACGTCTCTTCACCACGGTACCACTCCATCGACACCGGTCAATCGCTACCTGAAAACGCGCAGTGGGAAGTTGATTCCCATGGCGTTCTCATTCGGAAAAGTCACCACGTCCACCGAGCTTGCGCAAGCCGCGCACGCCAAGGATAAGGAGAAGACACTGGAGGAAATGATTCCCCCCTACCTCCACGATCTCCTTCCCGCTTTCGACAAAGGCACGGCATCTCGACTCCCGATGCACACGGAGTATGATCACGAGATCAAGCTGAAACCAGGCTTTGAGTCAATGAAAGCACAGGTTTACCCCTTGGCACCGGCACAACGTACCGAACTCGAGAAGTTCATCCAGGAAAACGAGTCGAAAGGCTATATCCGACCGTCGAAATCCCCCGTCGCTTCCCCGTTCTTCTTTGTAGGAAAGAAGGACGGCTCGTATCGACCCTGTCAGGACTATCGCACGCTAAACGCAAACACCATCAAGGACCGATACCCCCTCCCTCTCATCACGGATCTCATGGAGAAGATGAAGGGGGCACGATACTTCACAAAGATGGATCTTCGCGCCGGATACAACAACGTCCGAATCAAGGAAGGGGATGAATGGAAAGCCGCTTTCATCGTTCCTGGCACCGACCATGGTCCACCGCGTCTCTACGAGCCTACCGTCATGTTCTTCGGACTCTGCAACTCGCCCGCCACATTCCAGCGAATGATGAACACGATCTTCGCGGATATGATGCAAGAAGGATGGATGGTCATTTACATGGATGACATCCTAATCTTCTCTGCAGACTTGAAGGAACATCAGCAGCGAACACGCCGAGTAATCGAACGACTCCGCGAACATGACCTGTACCTCAAACCAGAGAAATGCTACTTCGACGTCACAGAAGTGGAATTTCTGGGACTCATCCTCCGACCCAACGCTATCGCCATGGACCCTGTAAAGGTAGAAGGAGTTACGGGCTGGAAACCCCCGACGTGTCTCAAGGAGACCCGTTCATTCCTGGGTTTCGCCAACTTCTACCGCCGGTTTATCTCCCACTTTTCGGAACGCGCTCGACCCCTAGTCGACCTAACCAAGAAAGATGTCCGGTGGCACTGGGACAATGAACAGCAGAAGGCATTCGAAGACATCAAGGCAGAGTTCACCCGCGCCCCAGTATTACTCATGCCCCAGGACGGCAAGCCATTCTCGCTCGAAACTGACGCCTCGAAGTTTGCGACCGGTGGAGTCCTCCGACAACAGGATGAAAACGGAGACTGGCACCCCTGCGGATTCATCTCCCAGTCGCTCAACCCTGCCGAACGAAACTACGAGATTTACGACCGAGAACTGCTCGCCATCATCCGAGGATTGGAAGCTTGGAGACATCTACTCCTGGGTGCTCCTCACCCGATCCAAATTCTTTGCGACCACAAGAATCTTGGATACTGGCGCACTGCGCAGAAACTTAATCGCCGGCAAGCGAGATGGGCCCTCTTCCTATCGGAATTCGACTACGAACTCATCCACGTCCCGGGGACAAAGATGGTTCAATCCGACGCTCTGTCACGGCGATCTGATCACGACCCAGGAGATAACGACAATGAGGACATGCTGGTCCTACCCGATGCACGCTTCGCTAGAAACCTATCCGTCTACCGGACGATGATGACCGAGACTTTCGAAGAAGACACTGTCCTCATGGTTGACGACCCCAGCTATGTCAGAACCGTCAACCTGGAGCTTCGCGAACGAATTCGCGATTGCCACATCAGAGAACCTATAGTACGAGACGCCATCACCGCACTCTACGACAAAGGACCCCCCCCGGCACGCACTGCACTCACGGATTGGATGGAAGACGGAGAGCTCGTCTACTATCGCGGCAAAGCTTACGTCCCGCCGAATAAGAATCTGCGACGAGATGTGGTGAAACTCTACCACGACCTGCCATCTGCCGGACACCCAGGCATAGCGAAAACCACAACAGCCGTACAACGAGATTTCTGGTGGCCGGGCATGGCTGCGTTCATCTCCCGATACGTGAAGGGATGCGCGGCATGCCAACAGATGAAGCCCAACACGCATCCAACCACCGTTCCCATCATCCCAATCCCAGCGCAACTGCCAGCCGTACCCTGGTCCTGTACAACCATTGATTGGATTACGGACCTCCCACCATCCGGTCGGGAGAAATTCGATTCTATTTGTGTCATGGTGGACCACGACTGTACGAAGGGGGTAATCTTTGCTCCTGGTTTCAAAACCACGGACGCACTCGGGACGGCACGGATCATTCATGACTCAGTTTACCGACGATTCGGGATGCCAGACAAGATCATCTCCGACCGTGGTCCGCAGTTCGCTTCTCACGTCATGCAGGAGGCACTCCGTCTAGGAGGAGTCGAACAACGAATGTCAACGGCTTACCATCCTCAAACCGATGGCCAAACGGAACGAGCCAACCAGTCACTCGAGGTATTCCTAAGGATCTTCTGCGCGAACAACCCGGACAAATGGTCAGAGATGCTCACGGACGCCGAATTCGCTCACAACTCCCGAGAACATTCTACCATCAAGATGTCGCCATTCTACGCCATGATGGGGTACAACCCCCGAGCGTTCCCACATGTAACGGAGATATCTAAGGCCCCTGCCACAGCCGAAAGAATATCGGAGATAGCGCGGAACCGAGAAGAGGCCGCAGCTGCCATGGAACAAGCACAGAAGGTCGTGGAACGACGCGTGAAGCAACGGACTCCCGCTTTCCGCAAGGATCAGGAGGTATGGCTTGAGTCGACCAACCTGAGACTTCCATACCCTACAAGGAAACTAGCTCCGAAACGAGAAGGACCCTTCCGAATCACCAAGGTCATGGGTCCAGTCACCTACGAATTGAAGCTCCCTGATTCGTGGAGAATTCACCCGGTATTCCACGCAGGCCTCCTATCCCCGTACACGAAGACTGACGAACACGGAGAAAACTACACGAGGCCACCTCCTGACGAGATAGAAGGAGAAGACAACTACGAAGTCGAGTCTATTCTTGGACATCGCCGCAAGGCAAACGGAACAACGGAATACCGCATCCTGTGGAAGGGCTATTCCACAGCAGACTCTACCTGGGAACCTGAACGGAACATCATCGGAACGGCAGACGAATTGCTCACAGAGTATAAAAGGAGCAAGAAACTTCCGCTCAAACCCAGTTCCAAACGACCCTCTCGCAAGTAAACCGCTCGTACTGACCTCCCCAAACGAACCCCCATTCCTCCTGACAAGACCGCTCACGATGTCCCTTATCCCAACGAACTCCCCCTCTATCTGCATGACCATCGAGAATGCCTACCGACAGTATGCACGTGCAACTAGTCCCCGCATCGACCCTACCGAGACCTCCCGCGACTTTCCCCTCCCCAACAACTACGAAGGCTACCCCTCCTGGTATCCGATATGGCCAGAATGCGATATGCCTTCCTGTCGAACTGGAAACCTTTGCTCAACCACGGGACGGAAGGTGCGACCTTTCGCCGAACACACAATCTATGTTCGCCATGGGCAACAACGGCGTTGCCGATGTCAACCAGGAGCTCACGTATGCGATGGAACCTGGTATAACGCATGCCGAGCCTGCATCCGCACCCGTCAACGGTACATCGCCGAGATCGTCGACGTCGACTACGATATCCAATCCAAGCACCAGCTCCTTGACCTCGCCGAAGCCCTCCTGTTCGGCTCTCCGAATGAGCCGGGACTAGGACCCATCCTTACAGCACATATAAACCGACAGAAGGCTTTGGTAACCTTTGCCAACAACCTTCTATTCGACAACGGAGCGTTCTGCGGCCTCCTCGCCAACTACCTCCTTGCGAAGGAACGAAAGGCACAGATCCGAGAAGTCCCAGCACCCCTCCCTCGCCTCAAAAGGGCAGTCAGAATAACGGCATACCGAGATCGAGTACCCACCATCACGTTTCCCCAAGAAGCCCCATTTCATCCACCTTCCCCGTCGAACCCATTGCGCAAGGTATGGCCCTTGACCCCATTCAACCCACCCTCATCGTCGAGTCCCATGATGAGAATATGGCCCTCGACTCCGCTGCCAACGCCCCGATCCTACGCCAACACCGTAGCAGGACCCTCGCGCATGCCTGCTCAAACGCCAACCCCTAACTCGGCCAACCCAACCGGGACGCAAACCACTGGACGGGCTGACAAGACACGGACGCGCAAGAAGCGGCGTACGAACCCTCCCCACCGCGAACCCTCTCCGAAGGTCTAGGTCGTCGAGGACGTCGACCATAGGAGGGAGCTGATGTTACGAATATCAGGATGCGCGTTACTGCATCCTGGAACACGTGACATACACCTAAACCCTACCACTCTCTCGGACCGGTTCCCTTCCCCTTGCCACCATCATGTCCCACATGACTGGAGTCCGGCCCGATCCCTTGGCCCGGCTCCGCACCTCTTTGTTCTCATGACTCCCAAGGCTAGGTCATTCCCCTTCATGACTCGAGCCTGTACTATACTTAGATAGGGACTGGTGTGGTACTCACACCAAGGACGCTTCCCATTGGCCATTCACTATATCCCTCATGCTTCCCATGACTCATTCCTCCGGACTCTGACTCATCCCCACTCCCATGACCCCAGGGTTTCCCCTACCTTTCTCCAGTATGTCTCCCATTGGCTCCTTACCGAGTTCTGTCTCTGTGACTCCTGTCCTGACCCCTAGAGACGCCCTAGGCCTCTCCTGTATATATACTGCAGTTGGTAGATGGTCGAAGTCCCAACTTCGACCTGGTTTAATCCATACTCAACCTTCACTCGCATACCCTGCAGTGAAGCCTCTGAGTTGGCCGACACCAAGCTCTCGCTCGCTCGATCCTGGTGGCACCCTTGGGTCCCAGGTATCTCTCATCGCTCTCATCAAAGGACAGGGTTCCTTTGTGTAACAACGTCTAGGTACGGTAACGCCTAGGGTTTGGTTTGCTGACTACTTGGAGTAGGTCAGGTTGCGTCATAGGACGCTTAACGAGTTAGCGCGAGTCGTCGCGTAACAATGGCCAAGTGTCGAGCTCAGGCTCCACAGTGTCATCCGCATGCGCAGGCATATTGCTGACAGAAAATGGACGTGTTAGTTTGTCGAGAATTTGGTGAGTGCTACTTTGGTACTGATGTTGACAACTGAAGCCAACGTACAAGACACAATCATCGTGGGTAAGTCATGTGATTGTAGTGATCACCTCTGCCATGTCTATCTTCAACTTCCACTGTCTACAATACATCATGGCCACTCCTGATCTCACTGCTGAGCAACTGCAAGAACTTGTTCTGGCGCTTTCTGGTAAAGTCCACGCAGCTCTGGCGGCATCGAGTCACGAGCGCGGGAGGGCAGAAGCTCAACTGACTGACGAACTAGTGAGTACCACGCTGATTTTGCAATGAAAATACCCCGCTGAATACCCTCAAGAAAAAATACATGCCAGTTTTCGAAAAGTATGCAAGGCTGAAGCAACTCAGCATGCCTCGCATCCTCGCATCCACACTCAACTTGTACTTCGCTCTTGGCCAAGTCCGGTTGGATCACCTCAATGATCCAACCATCAAGCGTGTTATCAGCGCCATGTTTTACAATGAGGACTTGGACTACAGCGTCCATGCTGCAGCGGCGGCCTTGTGGTGGAAGAGACGTAAGTGAAACCCCCCTGCTGCAAGCCGCTGCTCACGCGATGACAGCCCATGCTTCTGAGCTTGCCACGACACCGCGCCCAGCGCCACAGCCCATGACACCACGTACGTCCCCGCCCATGCAGCCCTCGTTGACGCAGCGCAAGGCAGGGGACGACGCTGGTTCGAGCGGGGCGGCGAAGAAGACGAAGACCGCTACATCGCCTACCAAGAAGGTGGTCCTCACAATGAAGGTGACGCCATCACCTTTGCCGCGGCACAATAGAGCCCACAAGTCCGCCGAGACTGTCGACGACAGTGGGGATGATGCCGTGAGCCGTAACACACCGGTGAGTATGACACTATACAAATGGAACATATAGCTAACGGTTCATAGCCTTATCAATGCAATGTGTGCACAAACCGCAAGGAGCGTTGCGAGTATGTAGACGGCCGAACCTCTGGCAGGTGCAGGACGTGCACTCGGTCACGCAGTGTCTGCACCCTGATTGTGCGGTCCCTATCGAATGGGGCTCTGAGGAAGGGACCTGCAACTGAAAAGTCTGCGATGGCATTCTGCAGCTTCACTTGCGGACTTGTCGCCAAAGGACTCCCTGCACCTGACTTGGCCATCTGGGACAATCTCCGGAATGAGTTCATTGCTGATCTCGACAGCATGGATGGGCAGCAACAAGGCACACATCCCGGCCTGCTATCGTGGATTGAGGAGCGCCAGGCCACAAAGAAGGCGGGCCACGTCCTACCTCAGTACAATGGGGACAAGACTACTGCAAAGAAGGAGCCTCGTCGAATGAACGAGACCCGCACGTCGAAAGGCAAGGGCAGGGCCAAGGGGCGCGAGGATGAGGAGGGTGACAATGGAACAGGCTCGGAGCATGAAGGCAATGAGCCGCAGCGAGACACGACATGCTGTAGATGACAACAGGGCCAAGGAAGACACGATGAGGGCAGCGGACCAGGGTGTCGTCTCGAACAACGAGACACAAGATACGATGAAGGCGGTGGGCCAGGGAGTTGCCTCGAACAACGAGATGCGAGTTGCTGCAGAGGACAAGGCAGCCGAGGAAGACACGGAGACGGCGGCGGGCCAGGGAGTTGCCTCAAACAACGAGACATGAGTTGCTGCAGAGGACAAGGCGGCTGACATCACTATGCAGGTGGATGATGAGCAGTGGGACAGGGACGCCCAGCCCATCATGAGTCCAAGTTCACATTTCACCTAGTACGAGTGTCTCAGTCACACACAGTCGATTCACGACTCCCCGTCCCCACACGACGAAAACTCCCAGGTGGGAGAGCACCAAATACGTCCGGAATACGAGTACACATTGTTGAGGGACGACGTGAATCATGTAGAGGATCGCCTCAAGAGTTTTATTGCGGAGGTCGAGCACAACCTTCGTAGCCAGCGACAGTGGACAAAAGCGATGACGGAAGGGACTGCCTGTTGAACTTCTACTATTTCATATGTTATATAATCAGGCTCTCCTGATAAGGACTTATCTTATGTTCTGCTACGCTACTATATGTAGATTACATTCTTTTAGATAGTTGATTATACCGAGTTCCATTCGGCATTCCACCTGGTATCTATTCAGTATCCATTTGGACTCCATTCGGTACTCTATTCGGTATCGGAACTCCGCTCCCTTGTCATATGATATTGATGGTTATCTATAGTTCCGTTTACCGTCTTACTAACACTTACTCATGAAGCTTACAATGATGACTCATGACTCAGGCCTCATCTGATAGGCATACTGTACAATCGGATAATGCCTTCCTCTCATGTATATATGCTGGGCTCAAATGCCCTCTAATGTAATCATTCCTTCACCTGCTTTCCTGTGTGCCTAACAGGTCTCCCTCAGCAGTTCCCTCACAGGTTCATTTCACTGCCTTTACAGCCACTACAATTTCACTCCTTTCAACAGGTTATGAGCCCTGCGCTACACGCGCATACCTAGTTGTCCCCATCCCTGCAGGATCTCAAGACTACGCTTCAAGGAGTAAGCGTAGTGTTTGCTAGTCTTATCAGAGACTCAGCGTTTGACGACCTGAAGTGCCCAAGGCACTAAAGGATCGTATTTCCAGTGGGCCTTTGCACCGTTTACAAAAAGTTTATCCTCCAACGAGACCTGAGAGAAAGGTCCGTTGACGCCGACTCTACCTCATCAACACTGATCTATTGATCTAACATTTTTGTGACTCCAGTCGCACCCGCTCCCCGCTCCCGTCCGCTCAAACCCTGCTGCCCAGCCGCGCTCACTTGCTGAATGCCTTTCCGAGCCCGCTCCTCGCCCGCTTCCTGACTTCAAGAAGAAGTCAACCGAAGAAGTCGTCGGTATTCTTGAGAAGAAGGTTAGCGCCACCATCGAGCACTATCAAGTGATCTTCGACAAGAAGTATCTCTTTGAATCGCTTCTCGGAGACTCCCGGTGCGCCCTCCACCACTTCGCTGACCAGCTCAACTGGGTCAGTGACAACTTCGACAAGGCCAATCAGTGGTCTAAGCAGCAGCGAGATAGCATCTCGTGGGCTTGCCGTTGCGTCGGCACAGTCGAATTCTCGACACCGCAGGAGCCGCTCGTCAAGCGGTGTAGAAAGGTCACAAAGTACCTGACAAGCATAGCCAACGGGGGCTATTTAGACTGGATTAGTTTGTAGACAGGTCGGCGTACCTAGTGTTTTTGTATTCATCACTGGAAATATACACTAGTCAAGCATCACATTGTGGCTTTGTCTGAGCATCAGCTAGACGACAATTTGGAAGCAGAAGCACCAGAAGAAGAAACTCCATACAACTGCAGAGGTCTTCAACATCTCTTCGACGTCACAGAACTAAGAGACTATCACTGACGGCCTGAAGAAACTGAATACCAGTTTTGGCCGTGTGACAAAACAGTCTGTGAACATAGGTGGTCTGGTCCATACATTGGAAGTACAGACTGGGGTATCCCGGTTGACCACTGGCAAGAAGACAATTCTTATTCTGTATTCACTCCTTTAAGCTTTTTTGAGGGTTC
>JABYQK010000143.1:0-85063 GCA_022606075.1 Fomitopsis betulina
AGCCACTCGATGTATAACAGCATGAACGTCTCTGTCCCGCCCGACTACAACTCTCTAAATTATGCGGAGCACGACGCTCTTAATTTCCAAGCCAAGCTGAACGGATTCGGCTCGCCCCCCTTCAATAGCAGATCCTCCATGTCGTTCAACCCCTTCCCTCCTCGTACCCGTCCCAACAACGTCCCCTTCCGCGATACGTCGGCCGCGTTCAACACGGCTGCATACCAGTCGGGGGATATGTTCGGCGCTCAAAATCAACAAGCGCAAGTCCCTGGCTTTGGATTGGACTCGATGCCTCTCTCTAACCGCACACATGACTTCGCAAATGCGGGTGGTCAGACTTCCTCGAATATGAGCGCTAACGGCACAGCCTCCCACAAGATGCAGTTTTCTTTGGATGGGTACCGCCCGGGGATGGAAGGTCTGTTGCAATCGCAGCAACTCAACCAGCAGGCATCTCTGTCCAACACTCTGCCTCTTCACCAGCAAGCCTCACAGCAGCAGTTCCACGGATCTTACGCAAATGGCCTCTCGCATCTTTCCCATGGTGCGCCTGGCGTCTTGCCTTCGCACACGCAGTTCGGTCCCACCCTTCCTGCTACTACTGCCGGGTCTGGAGCGGCTAATGGGCAAGGGGGGCCGCTCACAGGAGGACCTGGCCTAAACCATGTGAACGGAACGAACCAGAGTCATCAGCAAGAAGAAATCTCTACTATCTTTGTCGTTGGCTTCCCAGAAGATATGCAGGTACGTTCCGCATCAGGAAATAACACCCTTGATTGCTGAATTACGCCAACTCATCGGCTCCTTTTTACAGGAACGCGAGTTCCAGAACATGTTTACCTTCTCGTCTGGATTTGAGGCGGCGACACTCAAAATACCCAACAAGGAGTTCACCGCGTACGGTTCCGGGACGGGCGCTCAGTCTGGCCCCAACGCGCGTATGCAATACCCTGGTGCGAACGATCCGTACAACCTTGTCACTGTCAACCAAGGTGGCATCGTGGTTGACGGTGGCCGCGATGTGCTCACGACATCCTGGCCATCAGCTACTGACGAGAGTCACTTCATTCCGTCTAATCTACCCGTTCAGCCGCCACGCAAGCAGATCATCGGCTTCGCCAAGTTCCGGACGCGCCAGGAAGCTTTGGAGGCACGTGATGTCCTGCAAGGACGCCGTGTCGACATTGAACGAGGTGCTGTACTCAAGGCCGAGATGGCGAAGAAGAACCTGCACACGAAGCGAGGACCTGGTGTCCCGCCGGGCATGCCGATGAACAACAACGGCTACCTGAACGGCGCCGCCACTTCTATCCCCGAGAATCTCGCTGGCTATTCCGGTTTGAATGGTCTTGCAGGGATCGGCACAAATCCGGCCGTTGCAAACTCCGAGGCTCTGGCTCAACGTGACCGTGAGCTCGGTGCCCTCGGCGCCATGGGTATTTCTGGACTTGGACAGCGTCGCGAGCGGTTGACGGACAGGCGGGTAGAAGACGATCGCGGCCGCCGTCAATCTGAGATGGGTCCGGTGGGGTCACTCGCTTCCGCCGTTATGAGCACGCGTGGTGCTCGTGAACGCGCTGAGGAAGACGAACGAGAACGCGAGCGAAAGCGCAAGGAACAGATGCGTCTCCGGGACAACTCGGATGCGTTTGAGGCTTTCCACTCTGTGCCCCAGCAGATGGCGCGCTCAAACATGAATTCGTTGCTTTCCGCTGAGACTGGCATGTTGCCTAACGGGGTCGGCTCTTCGGTGCCTTCTCCACCGGCTCTGTCGAGCGTTCCGTCGCAGGGCGAAAGCATGGGTAGCTTGAACAACGGGCCGTGGACCAGCCTCAGGGACGTCGGTGCGAGCGCTGCGTTGAGGAAGATGTCTACCCCTGGGTTCTCGATGACGAATGGCCTCCCTCCTCGCCCCTCCTCACCCGAGCACCAGTCGCCCCCTTTGACCTTCGAGGGCGCCGCTATACATAACGGCATTGTCACAGCGGGCAATCATAGCACCCCTTTCTCGCCGCTGTCCAATTTGTCTTCGCTTCCCGGTCATCCTTCACTGCCTTCCCGCCCACGAGCGTCGTCTCCCTGCATCGACCCAATTGACATCGTCGCGTCTTCCCAGCCTGTGTCTAGTGCTTCGAGCATCAGTGGGTCGCAGAACGGGCACGATGAGGATCTAGCGCGTTCTGTGGCGGGGCTCGCAGTGAACACCGACAGCGGCATGACGTCGCCTCAGTTGCCCTCGCCAGCTTCTGGCGCTAGCTCTGGACGCAACCCCGGTGACCAGAACCCTCCGGTATGTTTATTCATTGTTGCTGCGTGCTCTCCATACTGACACGAGAGACCAGATCAACACGCTCTACGTTGGAAACCTTCCTACCTCTGCTGTTGGCGGCCTGCCGCTCACTCATCTCGAGGATCGCATAAGGGACTTGTTCTCCAAGCGGCCCGGCTACCGTAAGTTGTGTTTCAGGCAGAAGAGCAACGGGCCGATGTGTTTCGTCGAGGTGTGTCCCTCAGCTTTCGCTGTGACCGTAACATGTTTCTCACCATCGTTATCAGTTTGAGGATGTCCAATACGCCACCAAAGCCTTGCAAGACCTCTACGGTAACACCCTGGGTGGCCTCGTGAAAGGCGGCGGGATCCGCCTTTCGTACAGCAAGAACCCCTTGGGTGTCCGTACGCCGACAAGCGCTGGCGGTGCGAACAACATGCAGTCGCAGTCATTCGCTGCTTCGTTCAACGAGGCTTTTGCTGCCCATCGCCAAGCTGACGCCGAGGGTGGTCGATCGCGCCGTGACACGCCCTCCATGACTTCGCCCACATCTTCCTATCATTATACGACTTCTCCGCCTCCTCCCCGCTTCGTCTCCCCGCCGCCTTCCTTAGCGTTTCCGGGGTTGACAAGCCCGAACGGGACATTCCCTCGAGTCAACCAGGGATACAGTGTAGCGCCGGGTAGCAACAACATGTTTTCACCTTTCGGCATCTCAGCAACGCATTCCATGATACCCGAGCAATATGCTGACGGCAACACTGAATCTCTCTCGCACATCTCCCCCACTACTCCCAACCTAGAATCCAGTCGCGCAGGCTGATCGTCATCAGCGTGCATGATGTATACAATACTTTCCCATATGAACTCACATCCCCACATCTCCTGTGCATATTTAGCTCCCGTTACAGCGCCGTTGTCATTCGGCTCGGACTTACTTTCCTTCGCAATATCCTCGCTGCACGTTCTAGCTACGTCTCCTCTATCCCCCTTTGAATGACTTACGACCCGCCTCTTAATGTCTCTCTGTCTTTGTTCTCTCGCACTGTCTGAATGTTCTAGTACATTAGCATTGCCCCCTCGCTCTTGCATTATTTGCCTACATGCTGTTTGGCTAGTCTCACCAGGGTTCATCGTGTTGATTCCCTCTTCGTACATCATATGTATACTATTAAGTATATCCGATTGTTACGTCTCTCGGACGAACAGGCTGAATGATCTACTCGATATTCTGACGAAATGAAAGACAACTAGTATGTTCGCAAGAAGACTGTTGCATAGCCGGAAAAGGTACCAAGTTTATTTCTGTGCATGCGGATAGACAAGCAACACAACAGAAATGTATTCATGTGACTCTACAGGGTCCTACCAACATGAACTAGACAACAGCAGTACAACGTAGACATAAGCATGTAACAACCACCCAGACTAGCCATTGTCCCCTTCCTTCGCACCAGGATCTGAAGGGGCAGGCTGTTCAGTCGACGACGGCGACGCTGCCACAGCCGCACCAACCGCACCGAACTTCACTTTGATCTTCTTTGGCCCCTCATCGGCCTGCCTCGTCGGGCCAACCTTGACAGCGATTGGAAGGGGTTCTGTGTTTTCGTTCTCAGGACACTGCGATATACTGGGACGTTTTGCACGTGTGGCCAGCCGCTCAAGCAGCTCGTCGTCGTCATCTTCACGCCGTCTCTTTGCTCCCAGCTCAGGCGGCTTGCCGCCGGCTTGCGAAGGTGATGAAGACCGCGAGCTGTTGAAAAGCTGCTCCAGGAGATCGTCCTGTTCGTCACTCGACTGTGATGGCATGGGTTTGGGTGGGATTTGTTTGTGTGACATCCGCGGACTGGCGGGAGGCCCATCGGTAGGGAAGTAGCTGCTAGTTGCCGACGAGAGCTTGCGTGGTAGTGATGGCGATGATAGAGCAGGCGGTTCTTCTGACGAGGGGACGCGGATGCTGTCGAAGGCGTCGACGCTATCCGGGTCGTCGTTATCGTCGTACGCGACGAGCGCACTGAGGGGTTGTGATGGAGGAATGGAGGTATGCGTATGCGGGGGTTGGTGTCTTCGCATCATGGCGGCCCGCTTCCGCTTCAGATTGCCTCGCGGGTTGGGCGGAGGCGAAGATATGATGGGTAACACCTCTTCGTCGTCGTCGGCGTTGAAGTAGTCCTCTTCTTCTGCCTCGGGGAAACGGCCCTGTCCCCACCGCCGCGCACCATTTGAGATTGGGCTACCGGCTCATCAACGGCTGATAACCAATGAGACACAAGGCAATGTACGTACGACTCGGCCTTCTTCTCCTCTTCCGGCGGTGGAGAAGCGTTGTTCATCTCCCAACGACGGATGAAGTTCTGGAATCGGGGCCCCAGCAGAGGATTCTCGGCCAGTGCGCGCACTTTGCCTCCATAGACCGTCATGCAATGGTTGATTGCTTCCTTCATGTTCTCCTGAGAGGATGTGGACGACGGTAAGCTCCGGCGCGTAGCTATACAGCGAGTATCACGACCACAGACCTTTCGCATATACTCGAACAATTCCTGACACGAGGCGCTAAGAAGAGTGTCTCGTCGTGACTCCTCGGCTGTGATGTTCAGGACACGTAGGAAGATCTCGTGCTTGAAGAAATGATTGAACATGTTGTGATTGTTGAGCTTGACACATGCGCGAAAAAATCGGAACGCGGCTAGATTTTTATCAACGCAGGGTCCCGGATCTAATCCGTTGCGGAAGCATACCTAATCTGAGATGTTTATCTCGAGCGGTCAATAGAGAGGCAACGCGTGTTGCAACGTTGGACGAGAGAATGAAGAAGTGACTGCGGAAGGAGTGTTGTAGCGTAAACACAGAGAGCAGGTCACACAGGTACAAGAACAGGTTAGTCCGTTCCCTCGACATCGTGAGTCTCGGCTCTGCACAGATGTTAATACATAACGGTGTCGAAAAGATGTGCAACCTGCCTGTGAGTGTCTTTATCGGGATGTCGCCGAAGGGCCTGAACAAAGTGTCGATGCAGAACTTATAGAAGTTGTCCAAGAACCGCTCGACTCCAGGGGCATCCTTGTCACGCTGTAGGGTTTTGAAGCCCCCCAACGGCTAAGTATACAGTATGAGAAACTGGCAGAGCGTGAGGCGATTGTGCGACTCACTAGGTCCGGTGGTTCTTGCTGTGTCTCCAGCATCGTGCGTATTGACTCGCCGAGTTGACTTTGCACAGCCAGGTCGCGGCTCTTGACGAGTACCCGGCACATCAGGAACAGCATCGTTTCCCTCTCCGGCACCTTCTTACCCATAGACTTCTCCCGCTCCGCCGCCACAACCTGCTTTAAGATGTGTCCCCGCACGCCATTCAGGTCATGATCGAGCAGCGCGGTGAGGATTTCGCCCGCTGCGGCGATCATCTGCCGACCATCCTCGTCTGACTCCGGCTGTGACAGCGCCCACTGCACGCCAAATAGGATCCCACGGTCGACCAATGCACGGAAGAGAGCCATCCGTGCCGGGAGCTGAACATTCTTGCCGATGACGCATAGTTGCTGGATGAGGAAGATAATCTCGCGGGCCCGAGTGATCTCCTCCTGTGTGCAGGGTCGTGGGCGACAGACACCATCAGCAGTCGTCCCATTCGGATACGGTACGCCACTGGGGGCACGTTCTTGAGTCAGGTCGATGTCCATCTTGTCCTTATCGTTGTTCAGCAGATCCTGCGGATGAACGGGACGCAGTGGCTCAAGACCGAGGAGCTCGATCATGTTGTCATCTAGGAAGGTGCAGACTACCTCGAGGAGGAACGCTGGGTCATTTTGGACATGATTGATGATGTCGATCTGGTTGAAGATGATGCAGGAATTGAGAACATTGAATGTCGAATCGTCGATCGCACGAGCGAGCACCACGTCCTTTAGGAACTGCAGTCGGTACGTATGGTGAATCTTCTTCTGGATCGTCTCATCACGTAGAGGAACCGGCATATGGAAACGTGACGTCTGATGCAAGAACTCGCGATAATTAGCTTTGTGAGCGGGGAACTCGGGGTCATCTAAACTATGGGTTAGTCAGTGAGCGAAAGAAGAAGCTGTATGACGGACATTCTAGCATGCCGACGACGCCGAAGAATATGTCGTCCTCGAGAATGTGTTCATAAAGGCTGTGGTCATTGAGCATAACTGCAATTCTTAGTCTCAGCAACCGAGGATGTGCTGAAGAAGTACTTACGTATGGTTTGCATACATGAACAGAGTGCGTGTAGATTCTCCAGATTCTCGATCTCCTCCGCCTGGGTCATGACATTGATCAACGCTTTAATGTAGTCCTGTATGCGTTTATCGTGAGGTGGAAGGCAAAGACATAATAATGTGATACTTACCTCGGTTTGAATATACTCACATATACGCTCCTTGATGGAGTTCGTGCGAGCAAGGGACTTGATAACACGTTCAATCTCGCTGATGATATCCAATTGCGGCTGCGGTAGGTGACCAGAACGAAGGATGCTGGCTGTGGATATTGACGGCTCAGAGCCCAATACTGGCGAGGACGACATTCCTGTTTCCTCTACATACGAGGAAGGTCAATATATGCAGAGGCGTTGAGAACCGGAAACGCACCTCGATTGCTCATGTGCCTCTGAACCTCTTGTATAAAGAGCCATACCTCCGAACAACCCTCCGGATCCTGAAAGCTCAGCGCATAGTCTACCCCATCGGGTTCGGTCCAGACGATGAGAGTATCTATGCCACCTTGTCAACCCCCGTGCGACGCGCGGTATAGTCAGCGCTCACCCTGTTGTCTCTGATACACGTCGTTTGTCCGGATGGTAGTGGAAAGGATGATATGATCGTAGTTAGCCTCAGAGCGGGCGATCAGCTGTGCTTCGTTGTCCTGAAAGTCGCCAAAGCAGAAGGCAGTGCCCTGGTCGACCCAGCGAGAGCCAATGAGTTCGTATACCTTGACACGCTTTAGCTCATGTGTCTCATCCTCCGTCCACTGGCCAGATTCATCGCTCCCAATGACCGGACCCTGCGCCCGGTCTACCCCCGCTCCCTCAATCTCGCTCAATGCCACAATCCTCTCGCCCGGCTGCAGCGCTCCTGGCCCGATTGTCGGCCCCGCAGGCGTATCCGCCTTCTCGACGCTATTGACGCGTCCATCATTGTCCAAGGATGGTCCGGCAACGCCATCGCCGAAGGTCCCGTCCGGTGTCGGGGTAAGCGGTGGAGGGAGGTGTTCGACTCGGGTAAGCGTGGCGCCAAGGGTTTGGGTCTGAGTCTCAGTGGCGGAACCGGCAGCGTGGACGCTGCTCATGACAGTGAGGAGGGCCGCAGCGCGCGGAAGGGGTGTGTGTGATAACAGGTGAAAATGATGTAGGCGGGGTGGTCGAGGTTGGCGACCAAGGCGTGTTTTCCGGTGTTTGCAGCACTCCCGTTTGCCACGCGCGCGTCGCCTGCCTCCTCCGACTCGCGGGTCCCTCGTCCTCCCTCTGTCTCTCCCCTCAGTCTGCGATCAGGGTGCGTCTCTGCTTCGAGGGCAACGCGTAAGGCCTGCTGCCCACCGTCCTCGGCTTCCTCTGCGCTGGAACGTCACGGCCCGTGGTAAACAGAAGTCGCGTGTCCGGCTGATCGCGTGTCTCCCGATCTTGTTTGGGCATTCTATCGCCGTTCTACAATCTGCAACGTGGGCTCTATACCATGTCACCGAAACACTGGCTCATGAAGGCGGAGCCTGACTCGCGCATTGTGAAGGGCAAAGACGTCAAGGTCTGTGTGGCGCGCGCAAGGGTCACCGGGGCGACGTTGACACGGGCTGTTCAGTTCAGCGTAGACGACTTTGAGGGTGTCAAGACAACACCATGGGAGGGCGTCAGGAATGCAGAGGCGAGGAATCTAATGAAGGAGATGAAGGTGGGGGACAAGGTAAATTGTTCATGCCTTCATATGGACGATTCGCGAAACGGCGGACCAGGTGCTGTTCTACCACTCAAACTGTAAAGTACCAGGCATCGCGGCCTTCGCGGAGGTAGGCTGGCTGCCACGCGCGTGGAGGCCGTTGTTCTGAGCTAGTACTTGTGTTCAGGTATCTAAGCAAGCCTACCCTGACTGTGAGCGCGCCTCCGTCTTGGCAGATTGAGTTGACTGAGATACCCCCACTAATAGACACCGCATGGGATCCGTACGTCTTCTCTTGCGGGATGATAGATGCTGACACCATCAAAACCTACAGCTCGCACCCCTACTTCGACCCGAAGACTGACAAGGACAATATGAAGTGGTTTATGGTCGACGTGACTTTTGTATCTCGCACCCCCCACTTCGTACCGCTTGCACTGCTGCGCACCATTTCAGCCGCTTCCGAAGACGATGTCCCGGAAGAGGTCGCGTACATTGGTGCGGACGGAGTAAGGGCGATCAAGCGTATGTTCCATCTTTGTCTCTGATGACCCTGCTCCGACCCTGCATAGAGATGGCGCTCGTGACTCGTGGCCGCCTGAGTGTGCAGAGAGTCGAAGAGCAGACATGGGCCATCATCCAGCAACTCGCCGAGAAGGGTGGGTGGGTTTCCGATGCATCCAGCAAAGCAAAGCCCAAAGTAGCCGCTACGCCGAAGAAAGGCAGAAAACCTAAAGGAGCCGCTCGCAAGGGTAAGAACGCTGTTGGTGATAACCAGGACAGGGAACTGGACGACGACCCAAGTTATCAAACCGAGGAGGACGAACCAGTTGCCGCCAAGGTCAGCGGAAACCGGAAACGAAAGGCAGCTGAAGAAGTGGAAGATGAACCGACCGAAAGGACTGGGACGCGACGGTCGACGCGGGTGAGGAAATGATACTGGGCGACTGCGAGACTCTATCTTGACTACTGCGTTATCTCGTCTCCTCGCGTTTACTTTGTTCGATCGCCCTTGTGCAACACCACCGCTCGTGCTGAAATCAAATGGCATTTGTGCTACCGCGCATACGTCCGTTATGCCGCTTGTAGAGACTCGGTTCCGGCGGTACTATCTAGTTGTTCTGTCTGTTCGGCATCCTCCAGGTCCGCAGCGTTTATAACCACCTCCTTAGCCTCGTTCTCTCTGCCATCATCTGACTTAGCCTCACTTGCCGTTTTGCCGCCTCTATTCCGACACTCTGTGTTGAACTTCCGCTTGGGTATGACAGACTCCAGAGCTTGCTCCCAGTCCCTTGTCTCCACCCATTTCAGTAGGATCTCAAACGTTTGGTTGACAGTGAGAACTTTGCGTGTCTTCAGCGACGCAAGGTACGTCCCTATAGGCAGACGAGCGGTTCGGATATCCGAGGCCACTGCCTTGTCGAGGCATAGATTCTGTGCCAGAGCCCCGGTTTCATAAGCCAGTAGTGAGGTGAAGACATCGACGCTGGACGCACCTTGTAGCGATTATGATCCACTATCCCTCCGATGATGTAAGTCTCGCCCTCTTTCAGCTCCGTGAGTTCGTCTGGCGAGTCGGCGGTGAGATAGATGATAGAGTCCTTGGGAGCCGATGATGGAGGGTGTTGTCTCCTACTGTCACTGCGAGGGTTTTGCTCCGAGTCTTCGGTTATCGCATCGTTTGCTTCACGAGCTGCTTCACCGTCTGCAGAATACTGTCCGACCCTCGCACTTTCTGATACCTCAGCTACATCGCTCTCCGACGAAAGCGAGTGCACCCCTGCCGTTGCGATGTCCACCGTGTCCGACTGCTTCCACAGTTGTTCGTAGCTTTCGGACCAGAACTCAGCATTATGCCACCGCTTGTATGCGGCGTCGCTCATGCCGTCCATTCGCGCCTGAGTTCGCCCGTCTAACGAGGTAAACAGTAGGTGCTCGAAAGGCTGCTCGGCTTTCCGGTTCGCGCTATAGGTGTAGGCGAGTTGCGACGTGAGCGACTTCACCTCCTGCATAGTGGTCGCCCTTACACACACTGTATAAAATCACATTCAACCAGTTACTCACGTTCTCCGCCATCTTGTCGTCAAAGCCCAGGTCGACGACCACTTTCGCCTTGAACAGCCGTTTCGGGCCATCCCCAGTCCTTCGCTTCTTCTTCAGCCGGGCCTCCTCCTCCTCGTCGAGCTGCCCCGCTGCCCGCTTTTGTGCAAGGATGCGCTTCTTCTCCTTCTTCTTCTCCTTCTCTGCTACACGGCGCTCCTTCTTTTGCTCCGCAAGGTAGGCAGCTTTTGCAGCGCGTTTTTGGGCTTTTTTGGAGAGAGGCTGGAGGGCGGGTTCGGACGTAGGCTGATCTGGTAAGACTTGTTCGTCTACGACAACATTTTGGGTCGGCGTCGCTGACTCTGGGTTGGGATCCATGCGGGATTAGACGGAGGAATATCTTGGGCAAATCTGGGGATAGGCAACGGGCAGAGTGATCGAGTGTCGCTGTTCGATCGGAGATGATCGGGTTGCCCGGAGCGGAGGACTGATTTGATGATTGCATGTCGCGTCCCCGACTTAGTACTATCGACCTGTTTCCTCGTCTTCTACCTCTTTCGCGTCTGGTTAACAGTCCCATTAAACGCGCCCATCCACCGGCAGACACTCTACGACGAGAAAGTCATGGCCAGTGCCCCACTCCGGTTCCTTACCGTCAACGCGCGCACCAAGCACTCTGCAACGGTCATCTTCATTCATGTCGGTTAGACTCCTGGTGGTAGAGGAACGGAGTTGCTTACGCATAGACTCATAGGGCCTCGGTGACTCGGGTCATGGATGGAAACCAGTCGCAGACATGTTTAGCCGTGATGCGGCCTTAGGTCACATCAAATGGGTGCTCCCTCATGCGTACGTCTCGTGTCCTCGTCCCCTTCTCCATTCGCCATTCACTGTGCATGCATATAGGCCGACAATGGCTGTCACGGCCAACAGTGGGATGCAAATGCCGTCTTGGTGAGATTGCTCTGACTATACTTCTCCTTCTCTATAACGCCTTCCTATCCAGGTTTGATATATTCGATTTCGATGCTCGCGCCACAGAGGACGAAGTGGGGATGCTCAAAGCCGTCACCTCCATAAACAAGCTAATCCAGGCAGAAGTCGATGCGGGAATTCCCTCGAATCGCATCCTCATCGGCGGCTTCTCCCAGGGCGGCGCGATGAGCCTGCTCACTGCGCTTACGGCAGAGCGCAAGTTCGCTGGCGTCGCGGTACTCAGCGGGTGGCTCCCGTTGAGCAAGAAGATCAAAGCCATGGCCACGCCGAACAACACCCAGACACCGATGTTCTGGGGTCATGGCGAGGACGACCCGCTCATTGAATACCAGACTATGTGCCTCAGCTCTATCCAGTACCTGAAGAATGAGCTTGGCATCAAGGCTGCGGACGCGCAGGCACCGGAGAAGGGCGGGCTGACATTCCTCTCATACGAGGACGTCCCACACTCGACCAGTACAGAGGAGCTGCGGGACCTGCAGGAGTGGTTGAAGAAAGTCATTCAGCCAGCTGATGCATGATGAAGTCTGGCGGCAGACATCATGACATTACCTTACAAACACACACTCGCGTACATTTATTGTAACACATAGTATACCAACGGGCTCCAATTGCATCATTCTTGAACCGCCTGGAAAGGCACTATTCGTTTTACCCATTTTCTCATATCCTCAAGCTCCTTGTCTGAGACAGTGTGGGCTATGTCGTATGTGTGCAACTCGATGCCACCTTTCTCTGGTGCATCTGGATCCGCGTCTTTCACCCCATACTCCTTCTTCAGCACGTCCATCGACGTCTTCCCCATCGAATACGTCACCAGTGGATCATCCTTCCCAAGCCCCCAGAAGATGGGAGTCGCCATAGGCCCCGGCTGTACCAACTAGTATATGTCAACATACCGCCTGGTACTTATCCTGAAAGCAGCAAGCGAGCGTACCAGCTTGACTCTCTTGCCTAGCCGCAGCCTTCCACTTAGCACAACAAGCCCGCCGACACTGTGTTCGTGGATGAGGCCGGTGAGGATCGTCATCGAAGCACCCTGGCTGAACCCGCCGAAGATGATGCGCTCCGGAGGGATGCCCGACTTGATCTCCTCGTCGATGAGTGCGCCGAGTGACGCGATCGAGCGTAGCATCCCAAAATCATCATGGTCCACGGGTGCAGTGGCCGAGAGCACATCGTACCACGCCGGCATGCGCGTGTCGTAGTTTGCTGTGATTGCCATGACGGGCCTGCCATGGGCAGCAGCATAAGATACTGCGATGTAGGTCCCGCAGACAATTCGGGAGCATATGAGACTCACGCATGCGGAAAGATGTACTTGACATGGCGCAGCTCATGATCTTGGTTGAATAGGTCTGCGAGGCGTTTCCAACTATGTCCGGAGTCTCCCAATCCCTACAAAGCCAGGATGTTGTGTTAGTGGCGTGACCGCACAGAGACGACCGACTCCACGCACATGCACGAAGATGACCGTCGCAGTGTGCTTGTCGCGCGCGGGCACTGTGAGAACCTCCAGGGGGTGCGGCGTGAATGTAACCCTCGACATTTCAGCGTCTGCCTAACGATGCTCGTACGTGAGCTGGGGCGTGCGTGTGGTGCTCCCTCGCACCGATTAGCGAGATCGCGGAGTTATTGGTAAAGGGCCGGAGAAGGAGGAAAACGGCGTGAAGCTTTACTGCTTATGCGGGCATGAGTGCGGGACCATTTAGGTTCGGTCGTGAGGCCGGCCCGGATAGGTTCCGCTGTTGTCTGAATAGAAGGAGTCCCGCCAAGGGCAAGGTTGCGCAAATGAATTGGAGAGGTTCCATCCGAATAAAATCATCATGCTAGAACGTGGCTCGATGGTACGTCACAAGACTTCCTTCAAGCTCGTCTTTCCCACCCCTCTCTCCAGGGGCTTCGGCTGCTTCGGCGATGGCCTCCATCCAATCTAGACTTGTTTAAGAAACAGCAGGAGTACACGCAAAGTTAATGATACTACTCACCACATAAATGATCTGGAAAGTCGCCGGAACGGAGCCATCCTCGTGCCCATGAAGCTCTGTAGTATAAGGTACATAACGGTTTCTTGAACATGTTCGATATGCTTACCTTTGTAGATTGCAGAAGCAGCCGCAAGAGTATCACGGTGTATGTAGTTTCGCCTGGACGGGCTTAGCAATCACACAGAGGAAAGAGTGTGGACGCACCGGCCAATAACAGCATTGTCTTCGCCCATGTCGCGCAAGTCATCCATGAGCTCCCACATAGAGGGGTACGCTACTTTAACCTCATCGACGTCCACTGTCAATAGGGTGAATCCCGCGCGTCCGAGCAGATTCGACATGTCTCTGGAATCTGTAGAGTATTGAATATGACGATATGAATGAAAGACAGGGACCTTCGGCACCTGTCATGGGTGATATATGCGGAGAGATGCCGCCCTCGCGCTCCGTCTCTGCGAGCTGAAGAGCTGTCCGTAACTCAAATAGTGTGTCTCCTCCGAAAAGGGCTCCTAAGAAGACACCGTCGGGTTGCAGTGCCTCCTTGATTTGCACAAGTACACCTACACGGATCTTGCAACGCTGTGAGCAGAGGATTCAAGAGTGCTTACCTGGAAGGTCATTTACCCAGTGAAGGCTGAGACATGACACGATCGCCTCTTGTGAGTTGCGTTCGACAACACCCAGAATGTTCTCTTCGTCAGCGTGTATACGCTCTACTTCGACTGAACGATAATGAGCGCTGGTAACTTACATCTACGCTTGTTCATACCTTCGAATTCAGTGTCAGGGTCACGGTACAATAACTTTCCTGTGAACGGTCAACCAGCGGCAAGTTTTGGTCCTGAATAGTACGTACTGCTAGAGTCTAGCATTACTGCCTTCTTCGTAGTCTCTTCCTCCAGCAGCTTGGAGAAATGCCCGGACCCAGAACCAACGTCCAGTATGGTGTTGAATTTGCGCTTGATGTCCAGTAATCTTTCAATCATGCGGTCCGCGACCTCCTCGCGAACGTAGTCAACGGTACGGCTGCGTGTACCGCCATCTCGTGCCACAGACCGGTCTTTCTGTAGACTTTTGGCATTCCGGTCAAAGACTTGGTATGGCCCGATAGCACCAGGTTTCAATGGAGACGAAGACAAGGATGCGTAGAGACGTGTTCGTGCAGCAGGCAGGCGGAGTACTGGGCGGATCGGCGCAAATGTTGCCATGAGACTATCGAAATCGTGGATGAAAGCGGAGAGAGCGAGACGCAGAGCGGACGCAGCCAGAGGGAGCCAGAGGGGAACTGCGAGGGTGGCCACCGACGCGTCGAGCCGCCCGATTACGTCAGCGCCCTGCCACCTGGGCGTCTCCTGGATCACGTCGCGAGAGTTGTCTTCTTTCAAACCGGAACCATCCTTGAACTTCGTATACACCCCGACTCGCTGCTACAATGGAGAACGGGAGCGGCGAACACCCTCCACCACCCAATCCGCTCGCTCTGGCCCCGGCTAACGTCGTCGTCACACCTGAAAACTACTGGCAGCATCGGCAGCAGATTCAACGCATCAAGGAGGGCATCGCTCAGTATGAACGCGACTTGCAGGCCGGTTACGAGCAGTATCTCACCCAGGAAGCCGAGCTCAAGAAGCGTGTGGAGGCTGGGCGGCAGGCTGAGTGAGTGCATACCGTGGCCAGTGAACTGCAGACTGATTGGTTTTGTCATCGCCAGACAAATGCTCGCCCAGATGCAGGGTGCAGGAGGCGTAACATCTGCGGGCCCGTACGTCTCTGAGTGCCCATTATTATGTTGACAGCACTAATGATCTTATGGCGTGGCGCAACTTGTCTACAACAGCAGTAATGCTAGGTGCGTCGCCCAGTACCATTATGATTATATCTAACACATGCACTACCAGGTCGCAGACATATCCCTCGGCATCGAATCCGCAAAGCTCGGCCTCGTCTTCATCGCAAGCTTTGCAGACGTTTCCTCCGGTCAGAAAACTCTCTTGAATCTCCACCATTTGCTTACTATCAGTAGCAGGCGAACCCTCAAGCTCATTACAGCCGACAAGCACAGCTGAATTCAACGGCTTACCGTCAACAGCCTCCAACAATGGTTGTCGCGTACGAGCAGTACACCTCGCCACCGCCACCTTATCAACAACACGCAGGGCAGTATGGAAATGAGTGGCCGCGGCATGCAGGTGCTAGCGGCACGAATCAGCAGGTGCGTCCCAACGCGTTTTAAGCTCGTGTCACGCGTTACGAACACTATCTTCAGGTCCAATATAGCCAGTACACGGGTCATGCGCAAGGCCAGGCAGGTACCTCACAGTCGCAACATCGTATGCCCGTACCATCGCAGCCGAACGTAGCAAATGGAACTGGTCAAACACAAGCTATGACCGCTGGTGTGTGTCGGCTTGCGATAGCAGTATCTGTGAACTTACCTTTGCGAGCAAGGCCTGTCCGTGCAGCAGCAGCCGGCACATCAGCAGCCAAATCCGCAGCCACATCAACAACAGCAACAACAGCAGCAGCAGCGCCAACCACCGTCACTGCGGCCTCACCAACAGCAGATCCAACTGCCGCCACCGCAGCAACAGCAGCAGCAACAAGCGCAGCAACAGCCGCGTAACCTTCCGGAAGTGTCCGGCAGACATGTTCAGGCACCCACTCCGCCCGGCCAGAGCTCTACACCTAATGATATCAAACGAGCTACAGCTACGTATGTATCGCAGGCTCGGCAACGTGAACAAGGGTTGTCTGCTGCCACTGTGTATCAGAATGTGCACGACCTTCTGAAGGTACATAGACTCCTTGAGTATGATATTGTATGATTTCAGAACTGACAATGGTGTTCAGGAGCTGAGGCCAGAAATGGTTGACTACATAATATTTTCTGCTCTGGACAGCCTCAAGCACAAGTTACCTTCTGGGGCTATACAGGGTCAAAACGCGTTCCAAAAGGTTAGAGAGCAGCTCCCACCCCACTCGGTGGAGCACCTCTCCAAGATCAGCAATTTTGTGGTGCAGCAGCTTGAGGTACTGCTGTATTTTCAACTGCTCAGGGCTCTACTAAACCTGTTATCTAGGTTCTTGAGCCTGGTGCCATTAGGTCTATAGTAGTGAGGATAAAGCAGAATGCACTGCAGCGTGCTTCTGGAACACGGTGGTTCCAGCAATCTACCGCAGCCGCTCAGGGAGCTGCTGAGTCTGGACCACAGCCTACCCCAGTTCAGCCGCCTTCGGGCTTCGCTGGGGAGGCCTTTGGACAGTCCAGTGCTCCTCCTACTATACGGCCCACCAAGCCGGCGTCGCCACCGTCTTTGGCCGGTGCACTTGGTAACGATACAAATGTCAAAGCCAAAGTCCCACCCCAGCAAGGTGAGATGATGATCTTTTATGAGAAGGAACATCTACTAAGGAATATATCAACCACAGCTATCCACCTGCAATCATCACAACCTGCAGGCCCTTCGCTGAGTACTCCAATCCCATTTCAGGACATACCAGGCTCTAGTCCCAGCAGGCGGACCATCTTCCCGCTTAACCGACCACCTACAGTAGCCGCTCCTGCCCAAACAACGCCTCACGGGCCAAAGCCGTCTTCCAATGGCCAGGCTACTGCGTCGCCTAGTGTAGACCGTCCAAAAGGCCCATGGATTCCTGCGACGCCAGACAAGACGCGACTCGCGCAGTCCATCTTTCAAGCGCTTGGTCGCCCTTCTACCAGCGCGCAGACGCCAGTGCCAGTGCCGTTGCCGTCTTCGTCTCAGGACTCAGTGGACTCTACGGCAAACAAACGGAAGCGGACGCCGTCGGTCACAGAGTCCCCTTTGCAAAAGAAACAGAAGGTGGGGATGGAGGTCGAGGAGATCGCGACGGATGGCGCGTTTGAGCTCGCAGTGTGGCAAGAACAGAGCAGTGATAGGGTATCCGTCGCGGGGTCTGAGACGAGCGCGCCGCAGAAGCCTAGCCCGAGCGGCGTCTCCAATGACCCGATACAGATGCAGGACCAAGTGGAAGGCAGTTCCTCACATGCATCTCAGGCTGACTCTAGGGTCGATGGTTTCGGCGGCGCGCCCACACAGACTGAAGAGACGTTTGCCCCTCCGGCACCGTTCCCGTCAATTGGTGACTACCTAGGCCTACACATTTCCCAGAACATGGTAGATGTTGAACAGCGGGAATCTGGTGTCGACCACAACCAGCACCCCGTGTACTCCTTGGCACAGGAGCCCCCGTCGTCGCCTCACACGCTAGCTTCCGTGGGCACCGCGCCTCCCACCTCACGCACGGCGAGCCCAGCGCCTGTCGTGCCCATTCCCCCTGCCGACCCTGACACGCCTGTGGCACAACCGGGCCCTTCCACGGCGAAGACGCCGTTGTTCTTCCCCTCACCAACGAGCGATGACGGCCACGACGATAGCAGGGACGACGTGTCCGACCCGAACGACTACGCGAAGGTTTTCGCGAGCGCGTTCTCCGCAAATGCTGATATGGATAAGTCACCGCGCCGCCTCCCGACACGGGCCAAGGGTAAAGCTAGGGTGGTCGTTGACGATGCTGGGGACGAGGACAGTCGATCTGTCTTGAAGAAGCCAGAGGTGCAAAGGAAGCAACACATTGTTGACTCTGGATCAGACATCGAGTTGGTGCGGGGGCCGAAGAATCGGGGTCGTAAGAGCGACGACTCGGAAGTGGAGGTTTTGCCCGAGACTTTGCCGTCCAAGAGAAGGATATCGAGGAAGGCTACCCAACCTATCGTGAACCGGGCGTACGTCCTGGTCCCCCGGATTCCTAAGTGGGCGAAGAAGCTGCGCGAGAAGGAGAAAGAAGAGGAAGGGCTGAAATCGAAACGCAAGGCGCGCAAGACGTCGACGCCGGAGTCGGCGGATGAGTTGGCCATGGACGATGGTGCGTGGTGACGCCGCGGTGCGGGCGGTGCGCGGCTGATTGCTCTCGTACGGTATTACTGTCTATAGTGCCAGACCCGGAAAGACTGCAAGAAGGTTTGTTGTAGGTGCTAGGTGTGCTCTGTTGTAATCTCATTTTGTTCCGGGTCAGAGCAAGCGCAGCAAGAGTTGGTGCAGCTCGCAATCAACTGCCTGCATGAAATGCAGTGTTTGTGGCGCGGGTGCGATGCGATCCTGAATTCGACCGAAAGTCTAACGCGACATGTGCGTTGCCACGCTGAGGAGGAGGGCGCTGCTGTATGTTTGTTTGCTACCTTCTGTTTACGTGCGTGTCCCTGAATGAGGTGGATTAGGGGTTCCCTTGTGGGTGGTGGGGCTGCAACAGGACGTTCATCTCCGGAGTGGTGTTGACGCATCATGTGGTGCGGCATGCGTCGACCCAGTTGTTCTGCGCGTTCGAAGGTAGAGGGCCCACTTTGATTGTGTTTACGTAACTTACACTTTGGTAGGGTGCGAGAAGTCCTTCGCAACACCGAAGGAACTTTACAGGCACTTCAAGAACGGGCGGCATCGAAGCGAGAAGCTCAAGCCTCTCACAAAGCCCTACAAACCGGAAACGTTCCCATTCATACCACCACTCCCCCCCATTATGCCTTCTTATATGCAAGTATCTTGTCCAGTCATACGTCATCCTGTCTCGAGGGTGGTGCATCAATGGCTGTCTCCCAAGGTGGGTGCACTCCATTTCTCTCAACGATAGTTTTCAATACTTGCCTGTAGGTGCTGGAGGACCTCTCATCATTCCACTTCGCAGGACGGCGCATGCACCACAACGCGCCGTCACGCAGCTCGCGGCGGCTGGCGGACAAGATCGCAGCGGTGGAGGAGGAGGGCAAGACGCCCGCGGCGAAGATCGAGTTGCTCCGGCGGTTGAATGACGACGAGTACCAACAAGTCGGGAACGGGCGCGAGCTCAGGCCCGCGATGCGCTGTGCGGATATCCCGTCGGGCGAGGTCACAGCGCTGCTCGAGAACGGTTACATTATGTTCCCGCCGCCAGGGTACATCTGGGAGGCCCATGACAACAACGAAGACGACAACGAAGACGAAAACGAAGACGGCAACGACGGCGGTAATGTAGACATGAAGAGCGAGCCGGACCGCAACGACTTCGTGCACGGGGATCGAGATTTGGACGGCGGGCATGACGTCGGCGAAGGCGAGGGCACGCTCATCTCGGATCATGCTGTACTTGATGGACGGGAGGGTGATGCTAGCCAGAGCGATGCAGAGGGCAGCGGTGCCCGCCCGGAAGCCGCCAGCGGCACTACCGCAGGGAGGGATTACATGGCGGAGCATGCTGCAGATGGAGCGCCGTCGACACAAGTGCGCCAGATCTCGCCGCTGCCAGGATGGGAGGTCTTAGCAGGCGCGTCCGAGCCACAACAGCCGTCTTCGCAGCCTGAGGACCAGAGTGAGTGCTTGTTGTCGTGAGATGCAACAAGTATGCTACCGTCGTCGATGGCCGGACGTGTAACTGGACTGAATCATCTTGTCTTCGTTATATTATGCCTAGGTCACATATGCACTACTAGTATCAATCATTCGTTAGATACTTCATCACGTCGAATTATATGCATACCGGTGTGCCGGTGTACAGTTGGAATATTCATTTAACGAATGTCAGAAGTGCCGAGGTCGATATGCCTATATGTCAATGTGTGAGACGGTGATGAAGCGCATTCATCTGAATTTGTGTTGTGTAAAGGGGAGTACTGGTGCTTGCACAGGAGTAGAGGCGGTGATTTGCGACTGTGACACTGACAGCCGCGCGCAAGGCTTGTTTTATTCGTCCAGCGCGAATCCCGCCACAACCGCGTCCCTGCTCTCACCTCTCCTCTCATGTCCCTCGCCATCCACGCCCGTCGCTGAGTCGCCTCCCTCCCAGCCGAGCCCAGTCCACTCCTTCGCTCCTCATCATGCAGGCTCCGGGTCCCTCCTACCTCTCGAGCCGCTCCGCCGATGTCATTCTTTCGGACATTCGTCCTATAAAGCTAGCCATCGAGGCTCTCCAGGCTCTCAATGTCCTGCTGGACGAATTGCTCTACACTATTCTTAGCGAGGCACAATCCCTCGCACCGGACAGGCTCAAGGCTTCTCTTCTGAAGGTCATCCCTACCGGACTAGGCAAGGAAGCTTTGTTAGAAGCAGAAGTCGAGCTACAGTCGTATACAGAACGTAAGACGCCGCTGTCCACCTCCGCAAGCGGTGCGGGAGCCCCATTTAGTTTGCAATGGAACTTCGAGGTGTGTATCACACTCACTGTGAAGTAGTTACGGTTGAACTGACGGTCTTTGGCTTCCGACTAGTTGCTACGCATCAAATGTGAGGCCTACTCTACTATGAATGATTGCGACGAGGATGCGGAGGCCCTCAAACGTCTCAATCTGCGTATGGAGAAGAGCAACGTAGTTCCCCCGGACCCGTTGGAGGTTGCCCCGGCAGCGCTGTATCTGACGGCGATCCTCGAGTGCGTCTCCTGTCTGCTTGCTTGCATCTCAGTCTCACAGGAGATTACTACGTTATACAGGGCTATATGCGAGTGAGTCCGACTCCCTCTGTGTCTGACGTTCCGTCTCTCAAGCATACATAGACATGTTCTAGGTAATGTCAGCAGCGTAGCTGCGCGCGACAGCAGTCGTACTGTTGCAACATCGCAAGACGTTTTCACGGCACTCTGCGAGGACGGAACGTTCTACAACACATTCAAGACCCTCAAAGGTATGTCTCCAACTCCTGGTGTCCACGGACCTCTCAAACAGTGTCATGCTGATCAATCACCATTGCCAGTGTACGCGCAAATTGAACAACTCTCCAAGACCCAGCGACCACGTCGCAGCAAGTCGTTCACACGCGGTAGTGATCGGGTGGTGACCCCGACTTCGCGCACGGCATCAGCGACCCAGGCAGAATTAGCAGTCCTTCGAGATGGCGCATCAGCCCTTCGAGATAATGCATCAACGCCCACTCGTGCGCGCATGTCAATAGAGTCGTTGAAGTCGAACTCGACAACGACTTCGCCGGAGGGTCGGACGTCTGTGGAGCGGGCAAAGAGCTTGCGACGGAAGTTCATGACGCACAGTCGGTCGTCAAGCGAGAAAGAAGCAGAGAGCCGGGCGCAGAGCGAAGGCCGCGGCTCCGGAGAATTCGAAGTACGCATGCTCTCATTAGCCGCTGTTAGCGCAACCATGTCCGGGCGCTAATGCCCACTCGCGCCCAGGAGGACGATGAGCTCGCACACGAGTTTGACGAGCTCATGCGTTCTGGGAGCACGATGAAGGTCTCCCTGACCCCTGACCGGCTGAGAACCATGGAGGTGCGTGCGTGATCTGTGATCACGGAAGGTGCCCAATCTCTCTGATGGATGCCCGCTGATCGGCTACTTTCATTTCCCTAGGTCTTCAACAAGGAGCGCACCCAGCGTGCGAAACAAGCGCGTGAGGCTGCCAGTGCAGGTGCCCAATCTTCGGACACACCTGCTAGTAACGAAGACAGCACCCACGCACTCCCTCCAGGCCGTCCTCGCGCGCACACCACCACCGCACGCCCTATTCCCCGTCGTGTCCATAGCATCGTCGAGGACGAAGAGGAACCCTTTCAGGCCGGTTCTACTACGATGTCTACTACAGTCACCGAGCCCCCACGCGTGCGTCAACCTAGCAAGAGCTTCACCAGTTCCTCTGCTGCTGCCGCTTCTGCTGCTCGCTATCGTTCCATCTCTATTCTCGACTCTCAACCACGCCATGAACGCCGCAAGTCGCAAGATCAGCCAATGCCTTTGCCTCCGCGCATCGACTCGCACAAGTCGCACAAGCCCGTACGCCAGAACTCTAAGAGCACTCCGGTAGGTGCCCAATCACGAACAAGGAAGATCGTGCGGAACCGCGAGTCGTTGGATTTGGATGATGTGATGAATGGGTCGGGTGACGAGGAAGAGGAGGAGGAGGAGGAGGAGGAGGAGGAGGAGGTAGCAAGCCCATCTCCACCTCCGCGGACCGCCTCACGCGTCGCTGGCACTGCTACGCCGATAACGCCCATCAAGCCTCGCGAACCTTACGTATCGGCCTCTGCGCGGGAGCTCATCGCGTTTTTGGACGATGGACCACCGGAGGAGATCGACAATCCGCGCACATCGTTGGCGAATGCGAGCGTAATATCTTTCGGGTCGTCCAAGACGGCGCGAACGGGGAAGCTGTCGCGCATGATGTCAAAACTGACGATCAAGAACGGCGGCTCGACCGACAAGCTTAATGGACGATACAATGACGATGCGCCGAAGACTCCTAGATCCATACGCACGCTTGGGCGCAAGCCGAGCACAAACTTCGGCCCGCCGCCCACTGCGTTCAACCCATCCCTGACGAACAAGCGGTCGCTCCCCAGTGTCGTGGTCAACGCGCCCCGCCCCCCTACCACGGGCACGGGCACGGCGATGGTACGCAGACACCGACACCTCCCCAGTCAATCTCGTCAGGAACGCGAATCGTTTCACCGTCGCCCACGGCATCCATGTCTGCCCTCCTCCCGCGAACAATGTCTGCTGCGTCTTCGTCCGACGACTCGCACGCGCTTTCGCCTCGCACACGGAAGGGGTCGGCGGCGTGGGACGAGTTTGGGTCGCCGGTGTCGATGTCGCGCGACAGCTCTTTGCGTGCTCGGGTCCCGAATGGAAGTCCACGTCTCCGGGTGGTGAACGGCGATGCTCGAGAGGCAGAGGATAGGCCGCTTGCTATCAGGACGAACGGGCTTGCAGTCAGTCCGACCCCGGGGAACAACGACGATAGGATCATCTCACCGACAACACCCCGTCGGTCACCGGTCCCCCGCAAGCCCGTGCCCTCGCCTGTGCGTGAAAACGGGCGTCCACTCACGGCGCGAGACACGCCCCCTGTGTCCCGAAAACCCTCCACAATCGCGTCGTTCGTGCCACCTCCTGGCCCTCCCGCCATCGTTGCGTCCGATGTCGCGGACCTGCGCAAGTATCTCCAACGGGCCTCGACGACGGAGGAGTGCCGCCTGCTTGTAGACATGTTCTTTGCCAGCCACGGCTTCCCGGCAAAGCCGCTCACAGACGACGCACCACCTTCCCTCCCGGAGCTGCCGCGCTTCATGTCCCTCAGCGAGCTGGATGCCTCGTATGCGGAGATGTTTCTCGCCCCAGACCATATAGATTTCCACAGCCTCGTGGACGAGACTTCGAGCGAGGGGTCTGCGTCGTCGAGCAGGGACTTCGCATCGCCTCCCCCTGAGGCCAGCATGTTGCCGCCGCTGACGCTGGCGACTGTCCAGGAGCAGGAGTAGATATCCTATACATTCATTGTGTGCTCTTCAATCTTTTAGCCCTAATGTTTCCATTCTTTCGGTTTCATGTCGCTCTTTCGTACGGTTACCCTTTGTGGCATCACATACCACTTATATACGCGTATACCTTTCTGTTGTCATCCCCCACAGTGCGAATCTAGCTACAATTCCATCTATTCTCATGTATATTTACTTTTAGTGGCTTCCCTATGGAATGCGGGCATGCTGGTCGAATGCAGAATAGGTTATACAAGATGCAGGAGGTGAGGAGGAGTGCAAGAGAACAGCGAAGCACGAACAGCAAAAGACACGACACATCAGTGGACCTCGAGGGAAATCGCGATGCCCATGGACGCCAGCTCGGCGCATAGGTACCGGAACACGTATGGTACGGCGACGATGTCTAGGTCCCCACCCTTGGAGGAAGGGCCAAGTACGTGTTGCGAGGAGATCGAAACCCGGAGGTCTGTATGGACGGATCCACCGTTGCGGCCATTCGCCATGGCTGTCCGTGCACGCGTATCCTCTTCTTCCGCAGCTGCACGACACACCCGACAGTATTCCCCTCCTGGCCCGGTCGGCTTCAGCTTGTCGAGCGAACCCACGACCATCTCGCCCAGGCTGACGTCCTCGTACCCCAGCGAGATCAGGCTGCCGCACGTCCTACACACCCACGCGGTCGAGTAGTCGGAGCAGTTCATGAGCCGGTCTTGGAGGAGGAACGACGTGCCGTGTGCAATCAGGGCGTCGCGCTCCATCTCACCGAAGCGAATACCTCCCGCGCGCTTCCGGCCCTGCGACGACGCGGTGAGCTTCGCGGTCGATCACAATTCAAACACAATCGACTTACCTTGACTGGCTGTCGTGTGAGGGGATCGACGGGCCCTGTCGTGCGCACTTGGAATTTGTCAAGCACCATGTGCCTGAGGCGCTGGTAGTACACTACGCCAATGTAAATGTCGGCCGCGAACTCTTGCCCGGTAATGCCGGAGTACATCGGTTCGTTGCCATAGTAGTTGTATCCCGCGGCGAGAAGCTGCTCCCCGAAGTAGTCAACAGCAGTATCCTCCTCGGTGAATCTGGAAGTAGTGAGTCTACTAATGGGATGTATGCACGATGGATGATGCTCACTGGAACGGCGTTGCATCTTGGGCGAGACCGTGCATTGCGCCTGATTTGCCCGCCATACTCTCAACCAACATACCGATAGTCATTCGACTGGGGAAGGCATGAGGATTAATGATAACGTCGGGTTGCATTCCACTCTCGGAGAAAGGCATGTCGACAGCGGGCCACTTCTGTGAGCAGACACCCTTCTGACCGTGACGAGAAGAGAACTTGTCGCCAATAACTGGAGCACGGGTGATGCGTACTGTCAAATTGATCTTTTGAAGTTCAGAGTCCCCAGCATCAGAGCCTGTGATGTGATACAAGTCAGCGAGCAACTCGGCGTCGAATCAATATGCAACATACCGAGGAGACGGACAGAGTCAACATAGGCGATTTCGTCACCCTTATACTTGACGAACTTCGTCCGGCCTGTCGTATCGTCAACATACGCGGCATATGGATCGCCCGGCTGCAGCTTGACGCCAACGAAAGGGAGACCATCGTCGTCAATGAACGCCGCGCATGGGTGTACATTGTCGCCTTCCGTGCGGATCTCGTAGCCAAGCCCGAAATGCAGGGTGTTCGTCGTCGAGTGCCGTGACGCGCCTGGTAGCTCCTTTAGATCTACAGTATACGACTTGTAGACGGTACCGTAGGCAAAGCCACGTTCGTGTGCTGACTTGTTGAGGATCATGGCGTCCTCCATGTCATATCCAGTGTACGATATGACAGCTACGATGGCGTTTGTTCCGTTCGGGAACGAGTCCATGCCGTATGTGTTGTGTAAGTGAGGGCGGACGACTGGGCTTTGACCACTCTGGAGGCGATATAGTTTGTTGTCTGTTCGATGTCGCAGAGCAGTGGCCGGCGTTCCCATGGTCTGCTTACCCATCTGGCATTGATAAATGTTTCGCGGACTCTGCGGTACTTTGTTCAGCATGATAAGCAGGTATAGCCGACGATACCACCGACCTGATTGAAGTCAGAGAACGGCGTAAGGTTTGCTAGGATCGACAGGAAGTTCGTGGGTGAATGCTCAACGTGTGTGGACACGCCCTTCTCAATCTCCTCCGGAGTACATGCAATGTCCATGTACACCTGCTCGAACGAGCCGACCTGGTCGTCCTTCCCGTTCGCGACGTACTTGACAGGACGCATCATTCTTGACCGTGACGAGAATAGATACAGACCTGGGTACTGACCACCCTTCGATACGGGCACCAAGCCAATCTCCAGGTCCAACGGTACGTTGTTCTTGCCCTCAGTCTTCCATATCCGGAGACTTCGGGCGAGGTCCTCAAGGACTTTCTGGGAGCCCCAACCAATGGGTCTACCGTCGAGTTGAACGCAAAGGTTGCGCCGCCCATCGACGGACTGTGCAAAGACCTGTGTCATACCATGTGCAGCGAGGAGGGCAGGGATATGTGCAACAGAGAGAGGTGAAGTGACGATGCGGCAAGTGCGGGAGAGGTGATTGAGGAGACCACAAGGGGAACCATCAGGTGTGTGGACAGGACAGAGGAAGCCTACAAAGAACCGTTGAGCCGATGTAAGTCTGAAAAACAGGTGGCGTACCCCATGCTTCTGGTAGTAGTTTACGGACAGTTGTGGTCTTCAGCTCGGCGAAGAAGGCACCACGATGTATTGAGCGGAAGTGACTGATGTACCGTTGCCAGTTAAGCTTTTCAGCGACAATGGTGAACCCTGAAGTTTGCTGCAGGTCAAGACCTGAGGGGGAGACAAGATTACCAGTTGCTAAGAAGTTCGACATCTTCGAACCGATGTCGAAGCTCGTCCGCGAAAGGACCTTCTTGATGTAACGCTCTATGAGGTACTCAGCGATATCCGCTGAGTGAGATGAACGGTAGCCTACTGTCAAAGAAGTCAACCGATGCTTCCGATCGGTTGACATCTTGCCGCACAGATATTGCGAAGCTGTTCAATGCCTCCTCAAGGCGTTCCTTGATGATCATCCCGTACAGTGTTCCCGGAAGTAGGACTTCCTGGTGCTGGGGCGAGTCGGGGTTGTCAACACAACATGACTTCGAGACTACGGCATACAGTTTCCGGAGCATGAAGCTATTGCGGAGTTAGTGGGTGACTAGACTTTGTCGATTCCACGTACAGAAGCATGCGAAACTTCTCCCGGGCGGAATCCAAGTGAACGAGGACGACTTTGTTGATGAGCCAAACACCGACTGCCTTGTTTGTCCAGTCCTCAGGCATATTCAGCACGACGCGGAACTTGCTACCGAGGTATTCTAAACATTGGTCGCCAGTCCTCAGTGTATACATCTTGAAGCTACGCAACAACAACTCCACGCGGTCCGTGAGGAAGGTGTCTTCGTAGTCTTGCATCATGACGCCTTCGAATATCTCCTTGTCGCTGGCCGAAACTAACGCCTTCAGGATGAGCATGATCGGTACCACGTACTCATGCTTGCGCCATGAGAAACGAAGCATCGCGCTGCCGTTAGAAAGATAGTGCAGGGTATTAGTTATGCTCGTCTGGTCTGGTCGTACACAACGGATTTGGACGGCGTATGGTGTATATGATGGTCCGCGGTTGACAAAAGACGGCCGAGTGAGAGCGATGACGCTGTGGCGACGAGGGAGGATGAGGTAGCGTATGAGACGTTCGTTTCCATTGATAATAAAGTAGCCGCCAAATTCCTCGGGTTCTTCATGCTTCTTGACGAGGTCCGCGGAAGACATGCCTCGTAGGTTGCAGCGTACAGACTGAGTGCAGTATGAGCGGAAAAACACACTTATGAGGAGGTCTGCGAGTCTTACTCGGACCATGATCGGCAGCAGCCCACAATCTTTGGTCTCGACTTCCACAGGGCCGTCATTGATTCTCCAGCATAGTTTAACCATCATACGACCGCGGTATGAGGTCAGGCGTTCCCGGGGCTGAGCAGTAAAAGAGATAAGGCAATCCCCAAACGATGCATCAAGATCACTACCCACCTCCGACGGGTAGACCTTGTTGTCCCTGACCTGTTGGTCCTTCTCTGGTACCTGAGGTCTGCCAACTGTTACGGCCTCATACCACACTAAAGTGAGGTCCCGGAAGACATAGTTAGAGATACGGACAATGAATTCCACTACAGTCACTCACTACTCAGACGGTTTCCCCAGCCAGTGAGACCACTCTCCGAGCCGATCTCACCCTTTCCATCGAAGACTACGCGTTCGCCAATGTCTTTGATTCCGAGAGACAGCAGTCCGCGGCCATCACCATCGCCCGAGGGGAGTCCAGAGTCATCAAACAAAGCGTTGAATGATTCCAGGTGGGGTCTGACGAATTCATTGAGGATAGGTACGACGGCACCGTCCTTCGGGGGGCTCTTGAATTGGCGTTCGCGAGTGAGCGTGTCAAAGGTTCCTCCCGCCTTCAGAGATGGGCCTGGTGGTCCAGATCCGTCTGGCATAGTCAAGAGATTCGGTCGTCGAGCGTGGCGATGAGCTCGGTGCGCCAGAGACGGGCTTGAGGTATGTTCGGGACTTGGGCTCAGCAAAAACACCACGCAATCGAGCAACTTTTAGACGCCCATTCTGAACAATGGGCGCTTACGCGATCGCACGCGCATTGAAACTCCGACCGGATCCTGCCAGCAGCCCAACAAGCTCCGCCTGAAATTGTCGAACGCGCCCCTCAAGGTGAGTTGCTCTCGTCCTCGTCCGCAACGACAACGACCTTCACGTCGTGTACGACGCGCAACGCGCAACGCGATGTTTGGTAGCAACTCAGGGTCATCATGGGCCAATCCTCAGGGTAACCAGCAGCAGAACCCGCAGCAGACAGGGGCTTTCGGGCAGCCTGCAGGCTTTGGTGCCGGAAATGGTGCGTCATGAATGCATGACGACTCGCCTCTGAGTTGTCGCTAATTGACACTTGAACAGCGTTTGGTGCTGCTCCTGCCACAAACGCCTTTGGACAGCCACAACAGCAACCACAACAACAGGCAGCGAACCCAATGTTCGGCAATCTTGGTGGAACACCCACCACGACTCCCTCAACCGGATTCGGTGCGTCTGCATTCACATCCTGCGCTGTTCTTTCTTGACAATGTGGATAGGCGCGTTTGGCGGCGCGCCCGCCAACACCGCCAACACGGGCGGCCTGTTTGGTCAACCGAAGCCAACGACGGGCTTCGGGGCATTCGGCGGCACGGGTAACACGACTACGGGCACGTTTGGCGCGCCATCGACTGGTGCTTTCGGCGCAACGGGTACCGCTGGCCCATCCACTGGTAACGGTGTCTTTGGCCAGGCATCGCAGCCTTCAACAAGCACGAACGCTTTTGGAGGGGGTGGCCTCTTTGGAGCCAAGCCGGCCACAGGGTTTGGTACGGCTACTACACCAGGTGGGTAAGGAATTTGAATGCGCAGCATCTTTGTGTTGATCCTTTGCCTTGCTCGTAAGCCATTGCTGCACCAACGCCGGTGACTACAGGATCTGTGAACCCCCCATATGCGCCGCATGCCGAGAAAGATTCAAGCAACCCATCCCTCACGCTGCAATATCACAGCATCTCATGCATTCCTGCATACCGTGGATCGTCGTTCGAGGTCAGCGCTTGCTCACTGTCTGATGGAATAGGCTCTCATCGCTAGCTTGATTATCACAGGAACTTCGTGTGCAAGACTATCAACAAGGTAGAAAGACGGCATCTACTGGCGTCGGCGGTGCATTTGGTCAAGGAACCTTTGGTGCGGCTACACAACCTCAGCCCGCCGGTCTCTTTGGTCAACCCGCCCAGGCAGCCACGCCTGCCGGCAACTCGATGTTTGGCTCGTTCGGCGGTGCAAATAACACGAATACTACCACCACTGGTACGACTAGCGGGTTCGGCGCTTTCGGACAGCCACAGAACAATACAACGACCCCGGGCACTGGTTTGTTCGGTAGTGGCGGCGGCGCTTTCGGGCAAAACCAACCACAACCTCAACAGCCTCAACAACAGACGGCGGGCTTTGGCGCTTTCGGACAGCCGCAACAACAGAACGCGGCGGCTGGTGGCCTCTTCGGTGCTGGGGGTGCGTTTGGTGCCAACAATCAACAAAAGCCTGCTGGATTCGGCGCATTCGGTGAGTGTTCCTCTGCGACCCCCTTTACGTCTTCTCACCGTCAGTCGTAGGCAATCCTGGTACCACTGGTGCGTTTGGTGGCACGGGCGCCTTCGGCCAACCCCAGCAACAGCAACAGCAACAAACACAACCAGGCACTACTGGTACTGGCCTTTTTGGCCAGCAGCCGCAGCAACAGCAGTCCACCGCCGGGTTTGGTGCATTTGGTATGTGCTACGTCCGCATGGTTGACACCGCCAGCTAACCCATTCTGTAGGTGGTAATAACAACGCGCCAAAGCCAGGTTTATTTGGTCAACCTGCACAGACAACCACTGGATTCGGTGCATTTGGCCAGAACCAACAACAGCAGCAGCCGGCTCAAGCCGGCGGAGGGCTCTTCGGCACGAACACGAACACTGGAGGGGGTCTTTTTGGTACCAATAACCAACAACAACCGCAGCAGCAACAGCAGGGTGGTGGGCGTGCGTTGGCTTTGCTATCTTGTATGTGTTGCTGTCCCTGACATCGCGATCATCCAGTATTTGGCCAGTCAACTCAACAGCCAGCCACGGGTGGCGGTTTGTTCGGTGGCGGCGGCGGTCTGTTTGGTGCCAATAACCAGACGCAGAATCAGCAGCAGCCACCCCAGCAGCAGCAACAGCAACAGAATACTGGGTTCGGTCTCTTTGGAGCTCCGAAGCCTGCAGCCGCTCCTACGAACACTGGAGGCGGTCTATTCGGTAGCACGTTCGGACAACCCGCACAGAACCAAACGCAGACCAACAACAATTCACTGTTTGGCTCAACGCTTGGCCAGCCTCTCAACCAACAGAACACAAACGCTTTCGGCTCTGGTGGCCTCTTTGGTGCGAAGCCTGCTGCTCCTCTGGGTGCCGTCCCTTCAGCAGGCCAGCAATCCGGGGGTTCTCTGTTTGGCAACACGTTTGGGCAGAGTACCAACATGAACGCCTCGAGCCTGGGCCTGGGCCAGAGTGCTCAGCCTCAGCTCACTGCCTCCATCGCAGAACCCGTCTCGACAACATTGCCTATCTTCAGCATGCTGCCCCCTGGACCGCGCTCTATCCCATTGGATCAACCGAAGAAGAAGACGAACTACTTCGCGGATGTCCCGACACGCGCCCCGTTGCCGAGACTTGGTCTGGGGTACACTCCCGCTATGTCGAAGCTGCGCGGATACTCGTCTATTTCACAAGCCCCGGGCGCCAACGGTGCCAGCACTAACGCGCTGTTCGGTTCGAACAAGCCTAACGCGCTCTCCATGAACAAAGCTGCCAATGGCAAGAGCACGTTAGGCCCCGAGTCGTTCTTGACGGGCGGCAGTTCAAGCCCCGCCCTTGGGACCGGTGCGCGTAAGAGCTTCAAGAAGCTCATCCTTGACAAGAGGGTGGAGCCGGCTGATTTGCTGAGCAAGTTGAGCGTGTACAACGCTTCCAGGATCACGTTCAGCCCCGCGCTGAGCGTTGCTGCGCGCGAGAAGGATGCTGCGACTGCCACCAATCGTGCATCTCCTGCCCCGCGTCCCCATGATTCGCCGTCACCCGCCCCTCAGCGCGACCGCTCCCACAACCATTTCACGGCACAGGCCGCCATCACTGCCGGCTCGAATGGTGTATCTCCTCAAGACGACGGCGTCGTCGAGCTTCAGGAAGGGGACTACTGGGTGTCACCTGACCTGGCGAATCTGCGAAGGATGAGCCATGAGGAGCTGGTCTCAGTCAAGGGTCTCGCTGTAGGGCGCAAGGGATATGGCATGATCACCTTCCTTGAGCCTGTCGACCTCACGAACGTGCCGAGACTCTCCGGATTGCTTGGGGAGCTCGTGCGGTTCGACGACAAGGAGTGCAGTGTCTACCCAGATAGCGACGATGCAGAGAAACCGCCGCCTGGCTCCGGCCTTAATGTGAAGTCGAGGATTGAGTTGTACCGCTGCTGGGCACTGGACAAGGCCACACGAGAGCCTATCAAGGATGAGAAGAACCCGCACGCAGTGCGCCACTTCAAGCGGCTGAAGAACATGAAGCACACTCACTTCGAGGGTTTCGACATCGAGGAGGGAAAATGGACATTCACGGTGGATCACTTCTGATTGGTGTCTCAGCCTTCCGCTTGTATATTGTACGTCTCTCTACTTACCATGTTGTCTTCATTGCATGTATTGTCCGAGCCATAAGTCGTAGAACCAAAGTGGAAGGAATGTCTTTGCCTGATGCAAACCTGCAGCCCAGAGCGTATAGTGAAGAATATACTTACGGCGAAGGCTATCTACAGAGGATATGTCGTATGAATCGTGACTGACCACTTACTAATACAGTCTAGGCAAAGAAACGCGAGGGAAGTCAGGCTACTTCCCTTTCTTCTTCTTGCCGCCCTTCTTTCCTTTCGCATTGCCAGCGCTCAGCCCCAGAGATGGTTCAGGCATCGAAGGGATTACCGGGGAGCCTAACGGGGCCGTGCTCGCACGTGGGGACGGATGCGTGTTCGCAATAGTATTTGCGCGCGTCAGGTCATCCCCGGGGCTACCAGGCCGGATATCATATGGTCTGGCAACGTACACGTGTGGGTCAACATAGAAAGGCAAATAGTCAATTGCACTTACGATAAGCGAGGAGACTGAACGGGCAGCGGCGCAGGCGTTCCCCGCGCGCTGCCCATCATAGGCGACATCGGTCTGGCCATGGGTGCTGGTGTCCTGCCCGCATCAAGAGTAGCGGTGCTCCGGCTATGCGGCGTCTGTGAGTACGGATAGCCCATCGTAGTTGCAGGACTAGCGACGGACCCAGCAACGGACGGAGGTAGCGGGATTTTAGCAGCGGCAGCACTGCGCGAGCTTGAAGACCGTGGAGTGGGTGGAGTGGGATACACGACATTCGCGGGCACAGGTGCCTCTTGATATAAGGGACCTGTGGGCTTGGATAGGCGCCGCTGGCGGGTCGGTGGGGTCGTGAGGGAGTCTACAGAGCCCATGGCAGAAGAAACCGCATCGTCCGAGTCGGATGAAGAATCCCTCAGGGCGGTTCGACTATACCGCACAGCGGACTGTCCCCCTCCTGAGCTTTTCAAATGGGGTATGACTGGCTCCGTGGCTGGGTAGTTGGCCTGCGGAACACTGCTACCAATGATGGACGGCGTCCCGCCGTACGTAGACGGGGGTAGCGGAACACCTGCAGGGCCCATCGAGCCCGTGAACGAGCTAGGCGGCTGCGACCCACCCATAGGAGAGAAGGCGCTCTGGGGCACGGGCGAGCCTATAGGCTGGAAGCCGGCGGGGTACACAATGGGTGTGGTCCCTTGACCAGGTGGCGGGTGTATGACAGCGGGCATGCTCATGATTTGAGCAGACAGTTGTGGTATTGGCTCAGTCGGCTCCGCAGGGGGAGGCATGGACGGCAGGTTGTTTGCACTCAGCAGGTTAGGGGTCATGGGCGCCGACTCCGAATTGACTGATTCAGGACCGGACTGGGACCGGATCATTCCAAGATGAGTATGGGGACGAAGAGAGTCTGAGACAGACGTACCGGTGGTTCGACCTCAATATTGAAATCCGGTGAGAGACTCGACGTACGACTTTGCCTTTGCGAGGGTGGGTGCAGGGAGGCCGGAGAAGCAGGTACCTGAGGTTTCGGCGTCATGCGCGTCGAGTCTGGCGAATGGGATCGTGGATTCGTGTAGTAGTTCTGTGCGGGGTTCCGGCTACTATCATCATAGTGCCCCATACTTGAAGCAATCGATGTCTGGGCTCTGAGCGGCTGATAGAATGTCGACCCCGATGACGGGACAAATGGCGACTAGATAAACATCAGTATCTGTGAACAAGACATGTGAGGATGCACATACTCCGCCGCCTTGCACGCTAGGCGATGACAGGGAAGAGGACCGCTCCCTTTCCTCGGCAATTGCACTGAGGCGCTCCTTGTCCCACGCGGATGGCGCGACAGGCGGGCCCAAAAGGTCAAACTGAGACATGGTCGTCGATTCTGACTCCAATGACCGTCGTCGTCTATGACGGTGGCGAACTCGCGCGGTCGTAGACGCGTCGGAATCTGATGACATTGCAGTTCCAGGAGGTGGGACCATGATTGGTCTCTCGTTCGGTGGAGGGTTCCCCGCAGCCGCGTTGTGTGGGCTCAATGACGGAGGCGGCGACGGCGCCGGGCCCAATTCGTGCTGCGGGGGTAGGCGAATTCGCCCGTCCTCGTCCATCTTAGGTATGTGGTTGATGGGCAGGAATGTGATGGGCGGGTGGCCCGGCGACTGGGTGAAGTTGACAGGTATAGGGCGAATCTCGGGACTCTTGACCTTTGGTGGCTCCGCTGGCATTGGCTTAGGAGACGTAGCGCGACTTGGACCGGGCGACCCGACATGCTCGGGGCCCGGAGAGCCCTCCCGCAGCGATTGCGACCGCATATACCTTGGCCGGGGTGAATACTCGTCGGGCGAGCTGCCACTGCCTGCCTGCTGAGCGACTGGCTCATCGGCGACGCTCTCGACCGGTGTATCGCCTAGTTCGTCAGCGTAGCGGCGCGCCGACCGTGTAGCCGCCGCCCTCCCGCGAGCGTAGCCTTCAGCGCGACCATTCTCGAAGCCCAGCCTCCGGCCCTGCGCCAAACCCTCTTCATATCCTTCGCGCCTCCCTTCCTCTCGCGCGAGCGTCGCCAGTTTCTCCTCCTTCAGCTTACGTGCAGTAGACCTAGCGCGTGCAGCCATCTCCTCAGCTTCGATCCTCTGCGCCTCCAGGGTGTCGATGATTTGCTGTGCCTTGTTGATTTCCCTCTGCGCGTTCTCCAGCTGCAGCTTGTACAGTTCCAACGTCTGCTTCTGTCGCTCAGCGTCCTGCTGCGCCTGCACCTTCGCATCATGCATGTTCTTAAAGCGGAGCGCAGCTTCCCTGGCGCGTATCTCCGCTTCGTCGGCGCGCTGCGTCTCGACCTTGAGCTGCTCGGAGACAGAGGCAAGGACCTGCCGGAGATCCTTCGCCTCGCGCTCCTGGTACACCATGAGTCGCGCGAGCTCCCTCGTCGAACTTCCTATGTATGCCTTGTCGCGGTCCTTCGAGGACCGGTGCCTCAGGCTCCGAGGCTGGTCAGAGTCTCTGCGCGACCGTACAGGCGTGTCATCGAGGGGAGAAGAGGATTCCGAGTCGCCCATGTGTGAGAATCGTCAATATGAGATAGGCTGCGAGCCATGCGTGGTGAGTGCTATTTTGTGCATTGCAGATCAACGGCTTCTGACGTACCTGAGGGGTTATCGTTATAGCTCGTTCAATAGCTTGTGTGAGTGAGATTCGCCTGCCCTACAGCATGTAAGCAATTCATCGCATAGTGCGAAGAGGTCCAAGGATGCTGGCTTACCGTATTGATACAGAGTTGGAGAGGGTATCGTACACAAGACCAAGTCGAGAACCAAGTTCGCAGGCGCCCACAAGGTGGATATGGGCGTCTATGAAATGGGCGCTTGATTGTCTAATCGGTAGACAAACAATGCTTGACGCGGTCAGGTGACCGTGTTTACGCGTGTACAATAACAAAGTGAATCAAATAGGCGTGTACACACAATGTCCAATACAGAGAGGAGGAAAGAAGATCTAGCGATACATGCCATGAACCGATACACCCTTGGCTGGCTGCACTGGTAGTCCGGGAACTACTCATCACCACCCTCCGCCGTCGGCCCAACCAGAGCCGCCCCTCGTTGCATTCCAAGCAAAGCCGAGGACATGCCCACATTCCCCTTGCACTTGCCTCCGTTGAGGTGTCTCAAGAGAGAATCCTTCCTAGAGAAGGACGCAGCGCACCCACCCACCATCCACAAGTCGTTCCAAAGGTAAGGGCTACTAGCCTCTATCCCATATGCGGCCGCCTGCTCCACGGGAACGCCGCAGCAAAAGTAGAGCTTCTGGTCTGTCTCCGCGCGGTGCGTCTCCATGTGCCGGCGCATGTCCATCTCGCGCTTGCACCTGTAGGTGCAACGCTTGTCGGTTGTCAGGTTGGTGCCGGGGCAGCGTAGGTGGTCTCCGTCCCGCAGACAAGGGATACGCCCGTCCGGACCTGGCTCGCCGATGTGCATCTGTGGGTTCCTAGGCTTGGTCTTCCTCTTCTGAATGACCGCGTTTGCCCGCGCAGACGTAGAGGATACCCGCTTTCGGCTGGATGTTTGGCGCGAGGGGTGCTGCTTGTAGGAGGGGTCGGGAGTCGGAGGTGCGGTAGACCTGGCTGCGCTGCCAGTGAGCAAGGAAGGGATTATGGATGCGGACGCAGAGCGCAAGGCCTTGCTGATCATGGATTCCTCCACAACCGACATTGTCGTGGGTGTGACGTCGAAGGCAGTGTCGCTTCCTCCGTAGTACAGTATGGAATGGTCCGTCACGCTCAGCCCATCGGATGCCGTGAGGGCAGGCGTCGAGAGATCGAAATAGGTACCCGCACTGCTCGTGGATGGGGAAAGGCATATGCCAGACAGCGCAGGCGTGTAGGTGATTGGGGTCGGCGCGCCATAGGAGGCCTTCGACCGGAATGAGTTGCCCATGCGCGCCACGTACTCGGAAAAGGACTCGGGAGTGATAGCGGCCGCTGCCGTTTGCATGACGTACGGCCCGTGGCCCGTGCCAAACTCATTGGCGACGTGCCCTAGAGAGGGAAGACCCAGACCCCCGGCGGCAAGCATGGGTTTCGCGGTCTCATAGTAGTTCCATGGACTTGAGAACGATACACTACAGCAACTTCAGATTCGACAGAGGTTGCAAGGTACGACATACTCACACGTCGTCAGGGTAGTGCGCAGCCTGCTCATCTCCGAGCCCTTGCAAGTCAATGAGGTCTGACAAGGGTAACTAATAGGGCACGTCAATCAATCTAGGCGAAGGGCGGATTCATGAAAGCCCATACCAGTTCGGGGCAATGCTCCTCGAAGCCCATATGGAGCGATAGTGAAGCCATAGTGGTATAGCACTGGACAGTTGTGTCCTCGGAAGACGGCCCGGGGTAGTACGAGGTGTTCATTGTGCAAAGGACGGGGAAGGGGGCAGAGGAGGCACGAGCAGGGGGGAACGCGAGCAAGAGGATTCGTAGAACAGTGCATGCGCACATGGCCACCTCTTATATGTCTGGGACGGGAAACCATTGTGTGGTCGCACTGTACTGCAGAGCCATAACCGACCCCTCAGTACTTTCACCATGCAGGCTCGACGTGACGATCGAAAGGGCGACTAGCGCGATCGCACCGCACAGTCGGGGTCCGGTTTCCCATTTGGGGTAGTCCATCACCGGTGGATCAGCTTCAGTCTTGTCGTATTCCACCCGCGTGTTGTCTTTCGTACCCGGCGTGATGGGGCGCCCTGCCTGTTTGGGCACACTCATCTCGGTACGTGTGCCAGTTGTATGGCTCCGTGCGGCCATCGCGCAGGTCGATTTCGGTGTATGGTGCGCAGAGAAGTGGGTGAGGGGCCAGTGGCCGAGAGCTGCATGACGTCGACAGAGAGCGTTGGCAACACAATCGTGATCGAGAGCGCAGAACTGGGGCACCGCTGGGTGCATCACCCCAGACAGTACCTGGAGAGTACAATGCAAACCGTTTCTAGGAACATTGGCACCGACGTGTTGTGCTGCGGGTTGCGCGCGCCGCTCGGCGCTTATGTAAGTTGAAAGGTCTGGCACGCTGCACCAAGCACTGGCAGACCAGCCTCTGCGCTCTATTGCGACACCTACGCCCTCTTCACGACTGTTTATGTGATCTTGCTGTCCCATCTGGCTATCTCATCCGCTATCGTTCAAACTCCAGTGTAAAACCGGCTTCGTGCACGGACTGATACCTTTATTTTGCTGCTATACTAGGACACACCAAAGATACATGGGAAACAATCACTCTCGCGCGCACTACCCCCCTGATGTCCGCCGGCGCGACCAGTACCCCTCCAGGTCACGCTCTCACTCACGCAGGCCCCCAAATGACTGGTACGGTGGATACCCTGGGGAGTTGGGCTACCGCTCAGACTCGCAGCCCTATCCTTCATATGCTACGCAGACGCAGTACGTCCAACCCTCTGCATACCAGTCACAACAAATGGTACAGCCGCAGCCGCAGCCGCAGATGGTTCAGGCCGTCCAGCCTCAGGTTTTCTGTGCGTTGCTATGAGTTATCCCTATGACATACCTCTCATACCGCGCCATGCAAGGAATGTAGATCCCCAGCAGTACCAGTACATGCAGGCACCTCAGCCCATCATGACATTCCCTCAGCCACCCGCCGCAGCGCAACCTGTTATCCCTAGTATGCCACCACCAAACGTCGTGCCCGCTGGCTATGGCGCAGGACAGATCTATGCCCAGCCCGCTGGTGCTATGCCCCAGCCTGTCGTGCCCAACATTGCAGCCGCCCAAAACAATGCACCCGTGATACCTCAGATGCCTCGACAACAACAAGGCGCGATGTCCATGCCCGAACCCGTCGTCGACTCCGATCCACCGCGCTCCCGCTCCCGCCTAGGGCCAGGCCAGTACGGGCCCTACGACAACCGACGCCGCACACCCTCACCGGGTCCAGGCCAGTACGGATCCTACGACAACCGACGACGCTCAACCTCACCAGGGCCGGGCCAATACGGACGCTACGACAGCCGACGACGACGTTCCCCCTCACCCGAATACCACGACCCGCCTCCCTCACACAACCCACTCCCGCGACCCCCACGCGACCTTTTCGAGTCCACACCATACATCCGCCTCCTCGACGAACTCCGCCGCCCGATCGACAACGAGACGCTCAAGCGGAATCTCGCCGTGAAGACGGTCCAAACGCAGGCCATCAACGTGCCCTTCTTCCCCTCAGGCGGCTCGGGCGCACGTCGCGAGCGCAGGCACCGCAAGGGACTGTTCAGCGTTTTCGGACGCAGGCATCGCGACGACGATCAGGACCAGGACCTCGTCTCACCTATGTCGGCGCAGGTGTTCTACCCAACAGCGCCCACGCAACCGATGTACAGCGCCGCGCCGCAGATGACGCAGGTCGACTCTGGCGGTCGGTTCCCTTCCGCGACGATGCCCGTGCCATCGCGTGGGCCCACACCTGTCCCCGTGCGCGAACATACGCCCGCCCCGCCTGCAGTCAGAGTTCACCGACGCAATGAGTTCTCGGGGCTGATCCCGTCATCGGAGCACATCGTCCGTTGGAACCACAAGTCGTACCCAACCGCGTTTCATCTGCATGAGGCACTGAAGTTCATGGAACACAGCCCGGAAGTCGCGGAGGAGATACGGCACTGCCCTACAGTTGAGGAGGCGCGCGACGTCGCCATTGCGAATCAGCATCTCATTCCCGACGACTGGGAGCACGAGGCCCTGCACATGGTGAGTGCGCTCGAGCTCTTCTCGCAGCCACGGTCTGACCGTACGATCACCACAGATGGACGAGGTCATCTACGCGAAGCTGCTCCAGCACCCGCATCTGCGTGCGATGCTACTGGACACGGGTCTTGCGGATATCTTTTTCGCCGACACAGACATGTTCTGGGGCGAGGGTCTACAGCACAACGGCGTGAACAATCTCGGTCAATCGCTTATGCGAGTTCGGGATCGGTTCAGAGTGGAAGGCATGCACACATAATTCAGTCTGCAGGACCACTTTTGCACAGAACGGACCTCACTACAGTCGCTCATGGTTGCATTGCCATCAATCGCCACGCTTCCTCCTCTTGCGCTTGCGCTTATCAGAGTCGGCTGCTTCGACCTCTTCGCCACCACCACTCTCGGACTGTGCGCCAGTCGCTACAGCTGCCTTCTCCACCGCTTGTCGGCACACCTTCTCTGGCACCTTGGTCCAGTAGAGCTCTTCCCGCGTGCCTTCGACAATCTCAAGTGCAATCACTTTGCCATTTGATACCAATGACGGGATTGAGCCGCTGGTGTCGAGGCCATTGATCTGTGCTTTTGGATGCGCAGCGAAGAATTCCGTCAGTACCTGCGTATGACGCGCGGAGGCGAGGCGCAAGTAGCACTGACTCCCATGTATGGCGTTAGTATGCGGGAGAGACATACAGCACGACTGACTGACCGTATCCATGCCTTTAGAGAAGTCGACGTAGTCGAGGCCTGCACCCGAAACCTCGCTGCCGGTAAAGGCCTGCGAGAACAACGCGCGGAGAGTGGTTTTGTTTGTTTCCGGGTGTATGTTGCGCACGAACACGAGGCAACCCTGTGGGTAAAGAGACCAGAGGTCTGTAGTCGGTAAATGTGACGGCGCAGGCGGCACGGCGGGCTCTTCGAACACCGCCTCAGGATCGTCTGCAGCATTCCCATTTTCTTGCTCAACGTAGGCCAGAGCATCCATGATCGTCTGACGGTAGGCAAGGTACTCTTCCTGCAGTTCGTCCCAACTCGCACGCAGCATGGTGCGGAAGCCGAACTTGATGGCTTCCTGAGCCTCTGGGATGTCGGCGACGCCGTGGAGATCGACCAGGCGAACGTTCCACGGCCAGCGACGCGTTAGCTCTGCCGCCTGCTCGGGGCTCGAGAGTGTAATGAGAGCGAAGCCTTTGCATTTGGGTATGTCTTCTGGCTTGTCGTGGGCATGAGGAGGTAGCCAGATTCGTTGCACTGCATGTGTAGAGTGTGCGGGACTTGCAAGGAGTGACTGAGTGAAGCGGGCTATACCGGCTAGCGTTCTGTACTGCAAGGGGATGCTCTCCTGCAGGAAGCCGTTTAACTGAGGAGCATGAGACAAGCAGTCGTGACGCACCGCATAGATGGTGCTAGTAGCCCAGTCATCCTCCGTAAGCTGCTGAGCACGTTGCAGGGCGTCGGCCCAATCCCCTCTGCGTACCTCGTATCCCCCTAGCTCGTCCTTCACGCTGTCCTTTCCATACCACGCCGAGCGCGAGGGCGCTGATACTAAGACGCGGACTTGTAGCGCATCATCGTCCTGGGCACGTATTGCTTTCGCTATGGTGGTCTCTGTCGGCGGCGGATCGAGCGTGGACAAGGTGGTTGAGTGGGAGAGAAGATACCGGAGCGGGATGTCTACAAGCCGGGTATAGCGTGAGCTCATTTACCGGCCTTCATCGTGAATAGCTCCTACAGCCGTCCGGTGCATTGACAAGTCTGCTTCTGAGGTGCTCGTCCGACCAGATTGCGTGGTCAGAAAGTGCCAGACAGAGCAAGATGTAGCAGTCTTGTGCGGACGGACCCGAGTCGACGGCTTTCCCCTTCCCTTTGACGTCTATTTGTTGGCCTCTGTCGGCCGCTGCACCTTGACTTGCGGAGGAAGCGGGGATGACACCGTGTCGAATCTGGGATGAGCCTGCGCTTGCGCCTGCCGCCTTGCTTGCTCGAGCAACTTTTCGTGGGACGAAGGGGAACATAGGCTGCCCGCTGTATGTGACTAGTGTGTATGAGTGAGGTTGTACATAAGGCAGGGTTGTCGAGCTCGTGGTCCTGCGACGTGCGTTCCACGCAAACGGGCCTCCGGGCCGCGAGGCCGCGAGGCCGCGAGTTGCATCATTATTCGGTGGCAAGTGCGCAAAGAACCGAGTCTTGTTCAGACTAGTAATTCATAACATCGGATAACGATCTACCCGCTCGGTTTCTAACTATCGAATCGACACCTCGACAGCGAGCCTTATCGTAGAGTCCGATTTCCACCGTACTATACTTGAGGGTCGCATTGAATGACTCGGACAGTCACAAACAATGCGTCTCATTCAGAGTCGGCCTATTCTGCTGAATCCGTATCAATTACGCAGGCGCGCAATCATATGGGAAGTAGTGAGAGTTCTGTCATGATATGCTGTAGGTATACGAAATGCGTCACGCGAGGCCTCCGAGACTCAAGTCAATGCTGTTTTGTTAGCCTGCCGGGCCCTGCCTTGAGTTCAAGTTCAATGTCCTTTACCAGCTACCCGGCGTCGATGATGATAGTACAGGATTCGTAGCGGAGGCTCGCGATTCTATCGGAAGCTTCATAGATGAGAGGCTTCTCTCCGAGATGCCTTCGCATCCCCGCGTGTCTCGAGTCTCGACCAACAGCAATAGCGGCGACGAGCGGCCTTGAAGAAGGATAAGTCTTAGGCAGAAGAGCAGCCTATGTTCACACATACCTTCTAGTTCGCCCCGGTCATGAGTATGCCGCTATTCCGACGTCGGAAAAACTTCCTGCACATCTCGAACCATCAGAACTGCAGTCAGGCCTCTTGGGAAAATGAATCATTGGAGTCATGGGTGCGAGCGGTATGGCGTACCTATGTCGTAAAATGTTGTCTTCGTCCATATAGGGCATAAGGGATAGCACCAAAATGGAGAGCTTGGACCCTGTTGGCAGCCGGTAGATAGGTTCCCACTGATTCTGAAGATGGCGGCAGCAGTGTACGGTTCACTACTGACCAGACCGACCGAGGGGCCCCGGGTTCAGCGATGACTGCATCGAGAAGGAAGAGTCGGAGTCCGCCGTCTTTTCTGCGACCACCGTAGGAACCCAATCGGCCAATGACTGCAAATAGCCCGACAGCTCCAACTTGAAGGCGCAGTTGGCGTCGAACTGCCGAGCTGCATGGGGATACTGTCAAAGCGGTGAGTTTGTAATGTCAAGCGAGCTCAAGTTGGTTGAATTGCGCTATACGAAGCTCGTTACCGGTAGCGAAAATAATTACTGCCAATTGAGTTCAGTCGCCTGGGAGCCATAATTCTGTGCACCATGTGAAGTCGGTAAGAGTGTCGATGAGAGATTTGCGTTAATTTCGCCGCTACTAGTGATGCAAAACATGGTTACTAACGAAATTAACCGAACACCCTTTGGGAGGCTCGGAGTATGCAGGGATTGTCAAATCTCATCATCTCTAGGTCGGTAAAGGTTTACGTCACGTTTGCACAGAATTGCTTGCTGTTTGTAACTCACGTAGTAAAACACGGTGATGTAACTTACACGGCGGCCTTGACGGCCTACGCAGCCGTTGGCAGTAGCCGCTTCTGCCTCGGCCGGACAAGATGCCAGTGGATGACGCCCCTATAACATAGCGGTTAATCGTAGACAGAGTGATAACTTGCCCGTGCCGGGACAAGCGGTATGATTGTCTTGCAGCAAAGGCGACGAATCACATATTTGACGCGAAACACAGCGCAGAGTCGATATGCAGTGTCGGCACGGCATGGTGGATTTCATCGCCAGATGCATCGCCGCAACGGATACGGTCACTGCAGCCAGTGTCACTGGTGTTGACGGCCTTGGACGCGGAAAAAAATACCAGAGCGGAGGCATCTGCAGCGAACGAGTCGAACCGTGGGTGATTGTGGGACACACAGGTCGCCGAAGCGACGGGGCTAGTATCGGAAATGGAAATACGGAGACACGACAGCGGAAAGAGATCGTTTTGAAGGTCGCGGCTGAATCTGCGGGCAAAGTTGAGCCTGTTCACACCGAGGCGTCTGCAACTTCTGCTCATCGAGATTCCAACAGTAAGCGAAATCTGAGAAGCCCAGAATCCGAAGCAGCGGCCCCAGACCGAGAAGGACACACACAAGAGCAAATTCTGCTCCACAATGATGGGCAACCAGGTTCGATCCACCGCTCGGTATCGTGCCTTCCGCCACACCCGTTATAGGTATGTGAGGAATCGACGCCCTATGAGTTGTGGGCGTTCCGCCTAGTGCAGTGTACGGTGTACGTGCGCCGCTCGCAAGAGAGCCCTGCCGGAGACAATATGTGAGCAAACTGTGACCGCCGGAAGCACTGCGCCGACGAGGAGCATTAGGGAAGTCTCACTGGCGTGAGCATCAAATCCGTGGAAATGACACACAACGGTACAACTGACCCAAAAGGCACTGCGTTTGTAGCAGAAACTGGCAGCTGAGACCCAGCAGAATTCGGATATCCGGGAGGCTCCGTACTACACCGGCCCTGGACGACTGAGCGGAGCGCCGACCCAGAGGCCTCGTAGCCTCGGTGCGTAGTACGTACCATATGGAGAAAATGACGAAGACAATTGAAGGGCCGTTTAGGAAAGCGAGCCGGATTGGCATGTGAGTACTGGATAGGTTTCTCTGGTTTGTTCTACAACAGGAAGAAGAACACGGCCCTTTTGTGTTTATATCGATTAATGGTTCCAGAGCCGCTTCAACGTTCGACGTGACTCACTCGAAGTATGCTCATCCCGTTGGATCCTCTGCCCCGCCTCCTCCGCAAATACCCCCAAGGGCCTCCCCAATACGACCTCTCATAGTTCGAGACAAGAAAGTAGCACAAGGTTGGTTGGTGGAGCTTCAAACAGTGAGACAATCGGGTGTCGCTTCAAGTCGAATGCCAGTGTCCACTGATGACTGACCATATAAGTTATTATCTTTTGAATTAGGCATCACTCATTCATTCCAATAGGAGACTGCCGATCGGGGAACACGAAGGTTGAGCATGCCAACGCGATAAAATCTAGTAACCCTTCATTAACGGCGAGCCATTGCAAGGACACTGGACCTGAGAGCACACACAGGGCGTGAACTAAGCTGTCGGAATGAGCGGGAATGATAAAGGCTGTCGCCATACTAATCAGCATCCTTCGATAGCTCAGTTGGAAGAGCGTAAGACTGTAATTGGTTAGGTAATCTTAAGGTCACTGGTTCGATCCCGGTTCGAAGGATTGCTTTTGAACCCCATTCCGTTGCCGTTTTACGCATCAAAGCTGCTCAATTTATGTTCACTACTAGCTTCTGATTAGTCAATATGTAGTCTGAGGGTTCATTTCTTCAGCGCTACAGTAGCCTACTCCGCATCGTGTAACATGAAATTAGGGATCATGTCGGACCGCAGAAGTTAGTTAGTACGTACCGTCTTCGTGACTTCAAAAATCCTCCGTTGACACATAAAGAGAATGGCAGCCGTCAACACGCTCTGCAAGAGTTTACTGCCGACGCCTTTGTAGAGGCCCTCGACACCTTCTTCCCGAATGATAGTTAGAAGACCATCGAGAGAAGACTTGTATCGCATTGCGTGAGCTTGTCCCGCTTGCAATCTGCTCTTGACAACACTAAGGAGCTGTCAGCAGCAGGCATGGGCCCCAGTACGCGATCGTTCGACGTACATATAAGGGTATGTGGACGAAGTCGCAACTACGTGGATGTCAGCGTGGTACAACAGTGACTAGGAGGTCATCTCACCAAGTTTCGATAGTGCGCCAAGGATGAAATAGTCAACGTCAGACAGCACCGCGATAGCGGATGACACTGCGCCGGAAGCCCTGAGACGTGCCGTACGTCGACGAATCAGAGTATTCTTCAGTTGCTCGAATACTGTATATTGGATGACCGGGTTCATGACGAGAACCAAGGCGGGTCCGATCCCCCGCCAGAAGGCGGCAAGCCCGTCCTTCCGCAGAATTTGCAGTACGGTATCGATGGTGCCCATCTTGCGCGGCTTAGGCCCGCTCTGGTCCGACGACTGGTCTATTCCACGGACTGCCTGTGACGTTTGCACCACCCAGATGGGATTACTGATGATTGTGGTGGCAGAGCCGGCAATGAGGCCAGTGAGGATAGACTCGAGAGTGCTAAGCCCTTTAGGACCTTGCTTGTGGGCAAGGATGGCGCCGCGCGACCGTTCATAGAAATAATAATATACGCTTTTGACCGCTGGTCAGAAATGTGCATTGAATATGAGATGCGTCGCTCACCCATTCGTGACTGCAACGCCTAGTAGGCTGGGGCCAAGACCGCTGTAGAGTCCCAGGATACCCTCGCGTCTCACGATATCTAGGACAGCCTCGTATACACTCTGTTCAACAAAGAGCATCATACATCACGCGCTGTATACGGTGAAGTATCCGACCTACCTTACGCTCTTTCTTAGTCTCTACAGCAGCGCGAGTAGAGAGAAAGATGAGGGGGCTACGATGGGAAGTCAGAATGTACAAATGGTTGGTCGTGGACAGACAGACTATGTCGCAGTCATTGCCAACACGCCGCCTGCGGCTCCTGCGACAGCATGGATAGTCGAGTCGCTGGGCATAGCGGTTGCGTCCCAGATGTATCTTGCAGACTACGGGGGACAATCCGGCGTCGCTGCTTTAGGTCGTGGTGGTTGTGGTGAGACGAAGCGGACAGCGCCACTGAGCCCACGCAATCACATGCTCCGCTACGGGAGCCCGGCGACTACGGTTCAAGTGAATACAACACAGAAAAGTATCAGGTGGATGCATCATCACCATGATATAGTATGCCTAGATGTCTACAAAATGCGAGTCTGTCCTACCGCGTAGCTTGATCCTCCAGCTGAAGCTCGGTTAGCAGGCGCTTCAGCTCATCCACGTCTGCCTGGAATCCGTTCGAACTCCCAGCCGCCACAGGAATCTTGCCTCCATACCCACCGTCTGTGATTGGGCTCCCATCGTCCAACGGAAGCCAGGCGTCCAACTGTTTGATGATCGACTTCGCCTTCAGCCGGAAGTGGGTGCGAATCACGTCCTCAAATGGCTCCGGCGGGTTCTTCAGATTCCCAAGCATCTGCGTACCGATGCGGGTCAGAAACTATAAGTTCTATCGGAGAGCTAATCGGACATACCGCCGTTCGTACAACCATACGGCGGACATTTGCCGAATCTAAAAGAAGATATAGTCTTTGACAGAACTAGGACTATGTATACCACTTACACACGCGTGACGCGGAGGTTCCGCCGCCTGATGCCCACCCAGGTTCGTTGAGGTACGGCTCCTCGCAGAGGATCATAGATTGAATTGATATGAGCACCTCAAGAGATCGCGTCTTCAAGGTGCTCTAGTCGTCTTGAACAGCTCACTCACCTGCAAAAGAGTCGACTTCCCGGAAACCCAACCCGGGCCTGACCACGTTCCGAGCAGAGACAAGCACACTTTGCCATCCTGATCGACAAAGTTAGACTATTCCAACTAAAGGCTAGAATTAGACTAACCGCATATAGATTTGGGTTGAAACGGAACTTTCCCCCGTTCGTCTGCGCAAGATTTATTTAGGATCTGGGGTGACGATGTATCTGCATTCCTCTTACCGTCATGTACTTGACGCTAGGCGGAGATTGGTTATAGCTAGGACCGAGGAACACATCAAACAAATAGCTTTTTTTCACGACTACGTTATTGGGTCGCATTCACGCAAATGGACTGAGAATTGCGTACCATCCGTTGTAATATCTGGCCATGTGCGAGGGGAGATTAGCGAAGCAACAGGAGATTATCATGCCTGGACCTACGGTGTGCCTTCGGGGCCAGTGATCAAGACCTTGATAACGTCCACGCGGCTCTCATCCACCCGCAAGAAGATCGAAGAGTTCCAGTCCACCGGAAGGTTCGTCGTGAGCACAGCGAGCTGTCATCCGCCGTCAGACTGGGGGAGCAGCGACGGCAGCAGTCTCACGTACCTCCTTCGCGATGGCCAACGAGCGCTTCGGGATATCGGCGTTCGCGAGCATTCGCGCTTCGTTATTGTAGAAAAATTTGAAGTGCGGACTTTCGTCGTCGTTATTGCCTTGTCCAGGTGCCTCCGAGAGCGGAATCATCAGGTCGCAGTACTCGAACCGGACACGGTTCGCCCACTCCACGTAGGCCTTTATCGTGTCTTCTTCCGTCTCCCCTGCCCGAACATCGCCACCATTTTGCTCGGTGCTGTCAGGGATCTTCGGGAGGCTGGCGCGCAGCCGCTGCAAGAAGGCATCACCTTTGGTCTCAGCGAGCGATCGATCAATGGCTTCAGCAGTATCGATTATGCGTTGACAGAACTTCAGCATCTTCGCGTTCTCCTCCGACTGCGTGCGCCCTGTATCCTTGGCCTTGCCTTTCTCGACGCTGGTCATCCGCTTTTCCTCCTCCGTCATCTCGACCACGGGCTCGTTGAGCTTCGGTCCCTCGAGGCCTTTGACCGCGGCCCGAGCCTGGATGACAATAGCCTCTAAAAGTTCACGGGGTCCCGAGCTCCCTTCGTATGTCGTCGTACGTTCGCGCACTCTGGCGCTACCTCTCGGCGACTTCTTCGAAGGGACAGTCTTGACTGACGTAACGACCATGATTGGCATTGCCATCATACTTGCCAGTGCTTCGTGACAAGAGATAGTCTAGACAGCGGTGAGAATGCGGTGAAGACGTTTGCAACAATGATCGTACCTCAAGCCAGTCAAATAGCTCAATGTATAGCACTGAGCGATCGGACATGTCCGCGAGCGAATCATTACGAAGGAGCTGACTACCGACGAAGTTGAACCGTCGGCGGAGATGCGCGAGTGCGGTTGGATGCACGAGGTAATCACTAGTCTTTGGGCCACCCGGACGACGAACGGACGGGAGGTAGACCCGTATGCTGGCAAGTAGGAAAGCGAGCTTCTCGTCCTTAGCGCGTTGGGCTGCCAATGCTTCGAGCTGTCCAGAAATCTAAGAACTGTCGTCAGGGACCACGCCCGCAGCTCAAGACGGCTTCACCTACATCCTCTCTCACGTCGCCGGCATACCCGGTACCGAGCTTAGCTTTCTTTCCATGAGTAACTGCTGCGTAGTAAGTTTCGTCGTCGTCGTCGTCATCAAGATCCGCAGGTAAGTGTATCGGGTCAGCATTGCGCCTCTTCGCACCCTTGGTGTTCGGTGTAGACTGGTTTGATGAATCTTGAGTTTGGTCTACAAACATCTTCTCCAGCATTGTGAGGCCGACGCCGAGTATAACGCCCTGAAGATTGGGGCAATGGAACAAATGATCGGTCGGGTCAGTAGATGCCGGCTTTGACTCAATGGGCTCTGCACAAGCGAAACAGTATTGCTTCCTGCATCTGGCACATGTCCGAGGAACAATGTTCTGGAGGTGCTTGATGTAGGTGGCAAAGAGTTTCTGCGCGGAGTAGTTAATGACATCTCCATCGGTGAGTATACACGAGACTCACGAAGAGAGGAAAGAAGTCTTGTCTCTGACGAGCGATGGCCTGGCCACAGCCGTGGGGGCAGCGGCACTCGCCTTCGCCGAGTTCGCGGTACAAACTGAACAAGAAGCTCTGCTCGCTGCCCTCCGGACAGCCCTTCATCCATTGGCCCTGTGTCATCAGAGTTGCTTCTGCATTGACGTCGGACACATGCGCCGTCTCGGGTTCCTCCTCCACTTCTATCACCTCTTCGCGCCGGTCCTTTGAGAAGAATATACCTGCCGCGAGGTGAGTTACAGACGTGTACACAAGCGTACCAACATACCAGCATAAGGATCCGCCATAGCATGATTGCTCGCTCCGTCCGGCTTGGCATCGTCCTCTGAGTCGTAATAATCGAACTCTCCATCTACGCTAAAATCAGCGTGATACGGCGCAGCTAGGGTAGTAACATACCGTCGCCCTCATCATCATCTTCACCGGACATTTCCGCGGCATTTTCGTCGTCGTCAGGTGTCTATTGTGTAACGTGCTGTAGGTAATTAGCACGAAACTCAGTGTCGTTGCACGACTCACCATCATCCTCGGCTTGGGCGCTGGTGGTGGCGCCTCACTGGATTCCATGGTCACATCTCCGTCGGGATCGAGCAGATGATCAAAGCTCCCATCGAAAATATGCTCTGCGGCCTGCATGACATCCTTGTGCTTCTGGAGGGCAGCGCGGGCCTGAGCCACAGTCGCGCCCTAATCGCGCCTTTCAGCCGGTCGTCAATGAACAGGTTGAAGTTGCCGCCTACCATTTCTACCAGCTGTTGTATTTCTTTGACCATGTTGAGGGAGCACAGTATGGGTCGAAGGGGCGAGTAAGAGACTAGACGTGTTACATGTAATAGCAGAGCCAGAGTGGGCAGGAACACTTCAGTGGTGCATGGCAACCCAAATGCGGCAATCGCCTGTACATGCCGATCACTGCGCGCCTCCCTCGACTGGTACCTGGCCGAAATTTACTTAAACTCGCCCCTCTTCGACCTCGACCTCTGCCGTGAGCTAGTTTGTCTAAGTTTCGCGCACGGCGGGGTGATCACAGCCACCGCAGTGGACCCCTATCGCTTCTCGCGGAGTTTGGATGTCGCCCTTAGGCCCTACTACGCGGCGGGATTCAGCAAACCCCTGGTACGTCCTGCTCTTGTATCAGGCGGGACCGCGCACATGCCCGTTCTCCTGCTACCAACGCTTTGCCATTTTGACCATATGTGGACTCAGGAGTAGAGCAGCACAGGCTCGACACAACCCCTTCTATCGTGGCAGTGTGGACAGTCTTGGGTTGAGATTAGCCAGCTACAGAACAATATTGCTCGATCCCACGAAGCCACTTCCCAAGCTTTTCATGTTCTAGCGTCCCTGATTGGCATGGGCTAGCTACTTGAAGCCGCGATGTCTGCAAATCCACAATAGAGGGTGCGGTCGTACATTGAACCATTTGGCTGCAATTTTTTTTATTGCGATAGACGTTGATTTCGCTTCTGATCACCATGTGCGTGAAGCAGGTCTCCAGCCCGAACATACGGCGCGGCACGACGGCAGGTAAACCATAGGGCTTTAGGGCTGCGAAGGGATCATGATCAGACATAACGCCTGAGTATCTAGAAGAACAATCACAAGTCTGTTAAATATACGAGCCAATGCAACCGCAGGTGCGAACCAAATTCGAACCAAGTTTGTCTATCAGCGGGCGACCCGGCGGCTTCACAGATCTCAGACTCGCTCGCCGGTCGTATTCACGGCCATGCCCGGTGCAACGGGTCCATCACGCTTCTCATTGGAAGCTCGTTTGGACAACTTTTAGTGGGATCGAGACGGTGGAGTGGCGAAGGATGCGAAGAGCCAGGCAGTCGGCGTGCACTGCTCCTCCCCTTTATAAGCCTCGAGGCTTGATCCTTGCCAAACTGCATCCCTCCACCACTCGCCTTGCACACTGATGCCTGTTCATTCCTTGTACTCCGAGCCATCCGATGATGGACGACTACCCTCTCCTTCCGAACGGCAACCAAGCGCCGAACGGAACTCTCGTAGACGCAGCACCCGAGGTGAGTTATGTCGTCCCATAGCCGATGGTATACCTCCGAGCCTGTCCCCATCTCACCTTTGACCCCATGTAGCGTGTGACCAATGCCGTCGTACAAAGAGCAAGTGCGAACGTGACAAGGGTGGGCCCGCGAGGAGGCCCTGCCACGGTTGCGTCGCTTTAGGCCTACGTACGTTATGGCGTAAGAGGCTGAGCTTTAATGTCATCTACTGAATTATGGCCTTCTGTCAGCTTGTACCTATGCCGGTCAGTCTCCGCATATGTTCACTGTCACGGACCTCTAACCTATGCGCGATGCACAACTCAGGCCCTAGTCATAAACGTGGTCCCCCCAAAGGGCGAGTTCTCGGAATTCATGCTGCCTCGGAGACTGTATACTGATGTGCAATTGTTAGCTACATCCTAGCGATTGAGCGTCGTCTTCATCAGGTCGAGGCATTGTTAGGTACTATCATAGGTTCGGAAGACCCCCGGGCCAAAGGTCTCATACGGGACCTGTCCCAAGATGCGTTGGCGAGGCAAATTATACAACGAGTCGACGTTGGCCCGTTTGGCCCAAAAGTCCGTGTCGCTCATCCGTGAGTAGCGCCCGCGACCTCATATGTGACATCACTGAACATAATTTGAATACTTTATAGATTCGGATCTACGAAAGAGGACTTTCTAGCTTCCATTATGAATGGAGCTGGCGAGGAGATTCAAGAAACATCTAGAGGCGACGGAGCCTCTCCAAGCTTCGGTATGCCGCTTCGCGGCCTATGATAGTGGAGTGCTGTACTCATACCGTGACTACGTTCTAACATTAGATAATCTCGCCCTGGTAAGCCCCAGTAGCACTTGGCAGGACAGCCTGCAGCGGCTCCTCTCTCAAACGTCTGCGACGATCTTCCCCCCCATCGCCGAGGACGTCGAACACGCTCACGGGTCGCCGGACCATCGAACGAGGCGTGCTTCTTTCCCGTTGATGTCAAACAACGCATCTGCGCGGAGAGTTCCACCGGTTTCTCCCATGAACTCGCTTCCATCGTCATTATCCATCTCCTCCGCTCCGCATGCGGACCGAGCGCTGTGGGAAAAAATCGAGGGCCTTGAAAAAATTGACAGTACGTTGCACTATACACCGTTGGAGCTCGCTAAGTTTTCTGTGCTCAGCTGAGTCGGTTTGCTCCGACGATTCCGAGGCAAAGCTATCGGTCCGCGTCGAGGACGCTTACATAGATAGCGACGCCCAGGTAGGTGGGGCCATCATTATTAGATGCGCCCTTCTAACGGCGAGCCGTAAAGCTACGATTAACTAGCCGGGTCAGCGGTCTGCAGATACTCGCTCAGTGTCAGAAAGTTCTGACTGGAAGGGAAGACAAATCTCTGTGCGTAAACCTTCCCTTCAGCGCCAAACATTCTCCTCCGAGTCGTCCCAGGACTCAATTTACCACCGCTAGGTACTGCCCATGGCCTTCGCTGGACGCAGAGAGGTCTGCTAGCCAGCTTCCTGAAACCACGTCTATTCAGCTACCGCCGGAGCGATACCAGCATGACCTCATACGAGCATTCTTCGAGCATGTGTATCCCACGTTCCCTGTTGTGAACAGAACCCAGTTTTTGCGTCTTTATCATCAACGGTAAGTCTACAGCCTCGTCGTAGAATGCTACTGATATGCGGTGGTCAGATTGAATACGTATGTAACTGGTCTGTACGCCATGCCTGCAGGCCTGCTGATAATTCCCTCCCGTAGCGTTCAACCACCGCTCCATCCTACCCTTGACCGAACCGCATTCGATGTCCTATTGCTTTCCATGTTCGCGCTTTCATATAGATATCTCAATGCCTCAGCAGAGGATCCCGACTACGTTACTGAGGCCGAGAGACTTCTAGGTGTGTGTTGGCCGATTCCTTCCCTCAATCGAATTCACACATCCCCAGCTTCTACACATGGTAGATCGCACGCTCTCTTGTGTCAGGCCCTGCTACTTCTTGGTTACCGCAATATTGGGATAGGTTCGTGCGATTCTAACACCCGCCTTCGCCATGTGGCTAACTATCGTCTGTCACGCCCACTAGGTTGCTTGGAGGCAAGCTGGATGTATACAGGTGGGTCTGCTCTATATGATGGTTGATTTCCGCCGTGTTAACTCGCGTTGCAGGAATGGCCATCCGTATGGTAAGGTAGCCCCTCCAGTTTCGCAGACCATCCGTCTAACCCCCGACTCTAGGCCCAATCTCTGGGTCTACATAGGGACGCCCAAGCACTTGTCGCATCCGGTCTTGTTCCCGAAGTGGATAGTGTAGCTCGCGGGCAGACTTGGGCAGGGTGCGTCATTGCGGATGGGTAGGTATATCGCATGCCATTCCATATATGTGTATATTGATCTCCATTACTGTAGACATCTCTCCGTTATGCTCGGTATAGATATCTGACCTAAGATCCAGAGTCCGAATACTAAGCCTGTTTCGATACTAGGTCGACCAATTATGACAGACCCAACGTATTCTGACGTGTCGCCTGTGCTTGTCAGTCAGGTGAGGCTTGTCGGTTCCGAGATATACAGGGGTTGCTGGCTCATAACACCATATCATCCAGGATAACGCACTCCATCTACATCCCGATCTTGGGCTTGGGTCAAGTCAAGGTTCAGATTCGACTGTCTTGACATGCTTCAGTGCTTCTCGCACGTTAGGTATGTCGTGGCGTCCCTCTTGGGCGAACGTGCCACTGATGCCTCATGTCAGCGGCGATCGTCGGTGCTGTCCTGGATCACTTGTATTCGATCGCGCGCCCCGCGGATACCGTACTCGAGCTGCGCGCAAAGCAGCTGGAACACCAGTTATCGCAGTGGCGACAGACGCTGCCGGACCAGGTACAGCTAGACGCGTCGGGTTCTGTTCCACCTGCATGTGTGCTCGAGCTGCACATCCGCTATTGGTGGACAGTCATCCTGCTCTATCGCTCATTGTAAGTGTAAGCTGCACCACACGTCTAGCCACCGCTGACTTCGCCGTATAGCCTTCAAGGGCCTCGAGCGGAGGGCTTCACTAGCAATAGTATTCAGTCGAAGGCTCTGGCTCTATGCCGAGATGCTTCTACTCAGCTATCGGCGTTAGGTAAGAATCTACCTGCAATGTAAGACTGCGCTTACTCTCGCCGCACTAGTTTCCATGCTCTGCAATCAGACTGCGGAACCCGCGTCACCCTTCGTTCCTGGCTACATCCTATCTTCTGGGTAAGCGGTTGTTTTGTTTTGAGACTCTGCACCTAACTTATCTTCGTTTGTACTGCGTAGCATTGTGGATATTCTTGCCTGTAAGCATTTCAGAGGAACCTCGGTTTATATGCTCACGTTCCTTCAGTGAGCAACTCTCGCGAAGACCCCCAACTCAACATTCGACTTCGTGGATCGTTGGCCGCTCTCCAGCATATGGAGGTGAGCTTTGCGTGTCACGGGCACGAGCAGGACCTCACATGATCGTAGAAAACATGGCCAATAGCGCGCTGTGTGTACGACGTGCTGGACAAAGTTATCTCTCGACCACCTGTGACGCCGGTTCCCTCCTCGCCCACGACTCTTAGGCATAGGCGTTCTGCGCAGGAAGTCTTCTCAGAAGATGACGCGCACGCGAAGCACGGTTCGAAGAAGGCGGTCGAGCGCCCGTCGTCTTTGGCTGCTTTCGCGAAAGAGCCTGCGGAGGGCTTCGACAACCTCGGACGTCTCCTGGGTCTTGAAACTGGGCTTAGCTTCATGACGTCGCCGCCATATCCTGGTTTCCAGTACAGGAGCCCTACATTGGACAGCCCGCAAGTATTCCACACGCTCTCGAGCGTCGCATACCCATCGGACAATTGCAATTTCAACTCCGTCACGACAACTCCGCCATCATTCGGTATGTGGTAGGCGTGAGTTGAGTTGTGGGCAGCCTGCGGACCTTGTTCAATGTAGCAGCTTAGTGATCTGAGATTGCTTGCTCCTCTTGCCTACTGATAGACTTTACTTAGACTACCTTCTTTTTTTACAATCGCGTGTACAGTATGTATCACAGTCTCGTGCTTTTGGAATGGAGACGCATGGATTTCTAACGTTGAATGCGGTGAGCCTACGGTGTTTGCATGAAGTCCAACCGGGGCTGCGGACCGCTGATCACCCGATCTGATCATCGTAGATGCTTTGTTTGTCGCTCACTTGGGGCAAACAATGTGCATGGCCCGTGCGCGGTGCCAGCTGATATAAAGTACAGCGAACAACATTATGTTTCCTTACCACTCTGGCCTTTTGGCTTAGATCAAGTGTAGTATCTGTTCTTAATAGTTTAACCACTATTATGGAGGCACCGCCTCCATTATTGGTTATCTAATTTTTGCCGCCCTTGTCCTCGGGCTCTGCTTGCAACCTGAGGACGCGATGACCTTGCCACTGCAGTATCGGCTTGTGTCGTCGGGGGACTTCCTTATCTTTTTACTGTGTCGCTCAAGCTGCTCATTTGAGCAGTGTGGGGATGTGGCAAATGGCTTTGGATTCTATTATGGGCAAGTGTGGTGCAATGTATAGAGTAAAGTATTTGGGGGTTGGATATGGTTTTTGGAATTGTCTTTTCATTGTGTACTGGCCAGACATGTTATCAATGAACAACATGTTTTGAATACTGGTGGTGCTATGCTGTGTATGGTAAGAGTAGACATACTTGCGGCTGATTGCTGTGGTTTGAGGGCTGCTCAAGAATTGTTTGAGGGCCGTTCAAGCAAGGCCTTCAACTGGAAAATTGGCTCCAAATATACAGGGCTCATGGCTGCTGCCTCTTTTTTCTTGAAGATTCATCTATACTGTTTGACAAGAGAGTCAGGGACTGGTGCGTGCGCCACTACGGCATGGTTCAAAATGCTTGACCTTGTACATATTAACAACATAGCTAGAATGTAATACAGTGTAACCAACCACAGTGCAACACAAAACATTGACATATGCAGAGTAAAACAAGACTAATATGCAGAGAGTAGGTGCAATAATCAACGAGCGTAGCTACCCTTGTATCGTGGCCCGCGGTCCTCGCGTCTCTGAAAATCCTTTCTGTCACGAGCCTTCCGGATGGACGCGTATCGACCGTCGCCCCGTTCTTCGTATCGTGCTGCGCCACGTATCTGTATGGAGTCCGTCTCGCGGGAAGGACCAGGAAGATATTCGTCGTACGGCCGGCGGTCCCGGTTTCGCTCTCGCCCTCCGTACCTTTGAACTTCGTCATGGTCCTGACGAGGTTTGTCGGGGAGGTTGAAATTGATCTTCTTGCCTCTACCGCCGTTCTGCGAGTCTTTAGCGGCAGTGTTCTTGACACCCCTGCCCTTCGCTTGACGCCCAAACCAGTCATCGTCATCGTCTTGCTGCTGTTCTGCGTGCTCTCTGGAGCGTTGCTCCATCCTTGCGCGTTCCTTCCGTCGCCCTTGTTTGCCGACGTCCATTGGCATTTGCGCGCCGTAGCCGTCGGCAAACGCGTCAGCAACCTCCCAGTCTCTTGGTGGACGCGTTACACTTGACTTCGTAGGCAAACGTGCGTCTGGATCGGCAAATGGACCGGTAAGGGTGTTGTAGAGACTGAACGCAGAAGGTTCGCGGGGAAAGTCGGGGACATGTTGCATACGGCAGTCCTATAGCAAGAGTGTGAGCGCAACTGTTCGAACATGCGAAGAAGTTGTTGAATGACGCACGTCGCCCAAGTGCCCTGGGCCCCCACAATTGTAGCACCATTCGTCAGTGGCGATGAAGCCCTCGCCACCTTGGCCGAGTGCAAGTGGCCGTTTCTCTTCGCGAACATGCATAATCACCTGGCGCTCGGCATCGTCGACGTAGTCATACAGACGCCAAAGCGTCGGACATTCCTTTAAGATGACACGTCAGATTACCGATCATGCGCTGAGCAACTCATCCTTACGTTGGTGTTATGTTGTCGAGAGCCACATCTATCACATTCATCGAGTTGGCTGGGACCAGCACGACTGTAGGGCTTCGGACAAGCCTGCAGTGCACCGCCATACGCGTTAGTTATATGATCAAGAGGTCGTATGCGTACATACTTTGCTGATATGCCCCTTCATACCACAGTTGAAACACGTCTTGCTGATGGGACAACTTCGCGTGGGATGTTCTTCCCGAGCACCACATGTCAGACACTACAACGGCCATGAGAAGATGTAAACAGAGGTCCCATAGAGACCACAGAGACATACTGACGATTATTACGGGACAATCGTACGTTCTGTGTTCCCCTTCAGCCCCGCATTTCTTACAGACGATTGTCTTGGGCCTCGCAGCTTTTCCATCCTCATCCACCGTCTCGAAATACCGCACCATTCCAGCCTGCATGAAGTCATTAAACGCCACACATAGACAGGACAATGTCACCCGACGTACTCTCCGGTCGTCATCGTAGTCGAGGTACTCAATGCCTCCCTCATCATCGCTGTCGGATTCAGCAGGCGGGACTGCTTGGTGGGGGTTTACAACGATATCCTGATCGAGGACAGAGACATGCGCAGGAAGAAGCAGGGCCGCAGAGGGTTCGTCGAGCACCTCAACGGTTTGTGCAGGTTTTGTGGGCTGCTCCCGTATCTTCACGGTAGAAGGCACTTCTGATCGCGCCACATCCTCGAAGAATAGGTTGTTCGAGTTGGTTGGCTCAAAAGCGCGTAGTTCGCGAGCAGACCGCTCGGAGCTCTGCTCACGGCGTTGTCTGCCGCAGGTACCATTTTCGCGCGTCTGTATCTCCTTGGCTGGTAAACGCGAGTCCCTGGGGTTCCGTAGGCGATCTGGGGAGCGCGACCGGCGCCGTGTGTCGTCCTTAGCAAGGGAAAGATCGGCCTGCTGATCCTTGCGTCTCTTGGACCGTCGAGTCCTCTCTTTGGGTGTATCCTCGTTTCGGCCAGATCGTTTTCCAGTTCCCTCCATGGGACCCGAGAGCCGTTCAATGAGAGATTTAGCCTGAGCAGCCTGCGCGTCCCTGGTCGCACCGCGCCTGCTGCCGCCGCCCACTCCATTCGTCCTCTCTCTTTGTGGGGATTGCTCCCTCGATGCATCCACTGAGGTTTGGGTAACCTCCCCTTCCTCTACGTCCTTCGCCTTCTTCCTGCGGGGCTTTCTGCGTTTGCGCGCGCTGGCCTTGCCGTTGACTATGGGCAGCTCGACGATCTCGCCGTCGGAGTCGAGCTCGATGAAGTGCTGTTTGGTGCTGACAGGGCTATCCTGTGTGAGATCGATGATTTCTGTGTCGTCGGGAGGCATGATGCAAGACGGGAGGGAGGACGACAAGATCGCGCAGGAGCGCAATTAGGCCGAACCGAGACGCGCGAACCGAGAAGGCCGGGCGCTTCGCGCGAGCAATTTCTCGAGCGCGCATGTCCCCATTTGGCAGGTGTTGTTGTTCGGCCTCGCTCGGTTATGAGGTCAGTACTCAGTACTGGACGAGACTGGTAGAGTCGGAGGGGTTGTGCGAAGGATTCAGAGTCAAGATATTGCATTTAGCATGAGTAAATTTCCTGGAGAAACATAGCAAGCGACGCTATCCCTATTATAAGTAGATACCGGTCATACCCGGCTCAGAGACTCGTAGCATGTCTCTTCAATGGTATGTTTATCCTACTCATGCATGGTGACCCAGCACGAAATGCCTGGGACCAGATCGATCCCGGGCAGTGTCCTTAGGTCGGGCCATCATGCTGTCGTCACGTTCTGCAAATTTGAAAGGACGGTTCGGATACTAACAAGCGCAAACAACCTCTTTCACCACGACTTCATCCGAACCACCGCTATTGGTTCGCGGATTCATAGATCCACAACTTGCTCTAATCGAGTCTCGTGAGTATTGTGTGAATTACCACTATGTCATATGTTACTTCAATGATGTTACCTTGCCTTTGTTGCCCGCAGACTCCCGGGCCCGTCCAAGTTATGGCTGCCTCGGACGCACAATACGAGGTTGATATTGAACATTTAACGTACAACCATACGCCATCGGTTCCCCCATCTCTCATAGATGTTTCCATCAAGCTGCCAAAGGGATCTCGCACGATTCTTGTTGGTGCTAATGGCGGTGAGCTTGTTCTCCAACTGTATCAACGATCACTACTCACCCTCAGTCTGCCGCAGCTGGAAAGTCTACTCTGCTGCAGATTCTAGCGGGCAAGAAACTAATTCTCAGTGAGGACACCCATGTCAATATCAAGGGGAGAGATGTGTTCCGCAACTCCCCTCCAGGCGTTACCTTCCTTGGTACTGAATGGTGAGCTTTGTAAGATGGACTTCGTCTTGATACATCATCGACGCGGCTCCTCAAGGGCTATGAACCCTGTAGTCCGCGGGGATATTGTTGTGTCGGATTTCTTAGACTCGGTTGGTGGGTACCGCCATAAGGAGCGCCGTGACCGGCTACTTGATATCCTCGATGTCGACCTGGACTGGCATATGCATGCCATATCGGACGGCGAGCGGCGTAGAGTTCAACTAGTGATGGGTCTTATGTCTGATTGGGATGTGCTCCTGCTGGACGAGGTGATCGCATCTCCTGTTGACTTCCCTGTGTCGCTCATTGCTCAACATCTACACAGGTCACGGTCGACCTCGACGTGCTCGTCAGAGATGATTTGCTCAGCTTCCTCAGAAATGACAGCGAGCAAAGAGGAGCCACAATTCTATGCATGTTCATCGCTTCCCCTGCCATCAGTTGAGATCTCATTACGGGTGCAGATGCAACACACATCTTCGATGGCCTGAACAACTTCCCTACGCATGTCGCCCATATGCATCTTGGGACCTTCCTCTCTCAGCCTACGCCTTGGCCTATCACGCCAGACGCGTTATCAAAGGCTGTAACAGTGACAGTAGATTTGGGTCCCAGCCCAACGCTGTACGCGCTGGCGCTGCAATGGCTGAGGGAGGACCGGGCACGTAGACGCGAGCTCGAGACGCACGGCCGGAAGAAACGGGGCGCAAAGACTGACGAGGTTCGCATTCGCGCGGCGCCCATCCTCCTTCGAATTTGACCATGTCTCTTGCAGGTGCCCACTGATTCGGAGGTATTCTATAGGAAGTGCGTGCCCACGTCAGTGGACCGTCTGATCCAGAGTCGATTGATTACTGGCATGCAGGTACGACTACAGCCATTGAGATGTCAATCGCACAGGACCGCCCGCATCCGAGCTCAACCTCACTGCCTCGTTGCATTATTCATCTAGATGTGGTATCATAACAGTGAAATCATTCATTTGTCGTGGAGGATAGTCCAGTGTAGCGTAGATGTGTTGTATTGGAGGTTAAGGCTGCTAGGACACGATGAAACTTGTGAGTGAGGCCAGGGCGCTGTTAGGACGGACACTGGCAGGCTGGGCAGGGGCCGAGGCTTTGCAGAGACTGCATCAGGAATGGGGTAATCTCATGGAACATGACGGACCTCAGCAAACGAATATCGGAGATACCGATCTCCCAGCTTCAAGCCAGAGAGATCGAGACTCTCGGCTGAGATTGATTCTCAGGAGGACTCATTTGCTGGGCAAATTCTCAGCGTCGAGATAGAATCTCGCCGCGCGCACCTGATGACATCGGGTCCCAGCGAGGCAGCATCTTCTCCGTGGAAGCCGACTCGGAGTAGAGCTTAGCTAGTCCCACCGTTCACGAGAACTGGCAGCAAATGAATTGTAGCATAGTTGATCACAACACGAAGTAATACATGTGGTGGTCGGAAAATGGTGTAAGATAGAAATTCGTGGCTTCATCCAACACAGTCTCTGATCTCCACGTCAAATCAGCACGCAGGCCGAAATCAGGTATGAGAAGACAGCTACGGAAAATACGGTCGAGCGGGATTATCACCCCCACGCGTTGACGGTTCTCATATGTTCGTGCAACCTTGTATAGCCGACTGTACCGTTCAGGGACCGAAGTGAACTCGGTGAAGAGCTCAACATAGGCAAGGTGAGGGATACTTGACGGTGGCCGACGTTCAGCGATCGGACGAGGGAGGTCGAAGATCGCTCGCACTTGACCTATCCGATAGCCTATCAAGACCGAGTCAGAATCAAAGTGTGGTTCTCAAGTAATCCGACTTGTGCGTACCGGCAACTCCAAGACGTGCCGCTTGATCGGTTTTGGAGACGAACAAAACCGTACTGAAGACAGCATCACCTTTCGCAACACTCCCTGGCTGTGCCTTGACAATGTCGTGGAAGGTGCTATGAGCACCTCTAGAGCCATGGAGCGAGGGTAGGTTCCGTCGGAAAAGTGAGTACAGACCGTAGTCGTGATGATCCAAGTAGGGGAGGGGGAGAGACTCGAACACTGGGGACTCTGCCCGCAGGAAGGCGTGGAGAGTCTGAGAGAACATAACCGCTCCATAATCGGAATGCAGAACCTGAGGCCGTACATATCCAAGCCCTGGACGCTTTGCGATTCGATAGGGGAGCGGCCGCCAGAGCTGCAAATCCCTTGGAGCATGCGGCTGATGCATGAGCCCTGTCAGCAAGGCACATCCACACTACGGTACGGACTCGGCGCACCATGGAGACCTCGACCTCATCTTGCTCTCTCCCAGACTCAAGACCGGTACCAAGAGCCCCCTCATGCGTCTCCGCTTCTAACATCTCGGTGTCTTCACTGCGCCGTTGATCGGCACACTCTGTTGGTGCGCTATCGGCACTGGCGGTATACGACTCGGCATTTGCGCACAGGTCCCGTACGGAGCGACTGGTGGTTGCCGCGACTTGGAGTGGTGGTGAGGAATTGCGTACATCAGTGGAGGCTGGTGCGTGCGCATCGATTTCCATGGTGCTGTCGGGCATACCATCTGATGAATTGCCGGGATTGGCATCGACGTCCATCGCTGCGTCCGCGGCCCCGTCATTGCTGCTACCCGATGTGGGAGGTGCTTCATCTGTGCAGTCGTCACCATCATCCCATTGCACACAGATCAGCTCATCATCATAGGGAGTGGCCAGAGGAGGGGGAGTGCTTTGAGGAGCGGCCCAGTCCAGGTATGACTCGAACCAACTCATCTTGTCCTGCCGTTCAAGCCATAACACCATTTGCTTTAGGTATTGCTTGTGATTCGTTGCGCGGTACACATTCTTTGCAAGATCGATATGAAGACGCTCAGAGATCTCGGTGGAGAGGCCGTCGCATGAGCCAAACAAGATGATCGCGGCGACATAGTGGTTCATCGCATGCAGCTTCGGTATGTTGAAATCCTCGCGCATGCCTAGATCAATAAAAACGTCCTTATTGTCATGGAAGTTTCGGAGCGCAACTTTCATAGCCTCGAGCGTGTTCGTGGAGTGGGCGGGATAATGCGCAAGGAAGATGAAGTCCATCAGGGCGCGCGCCGCGGTGATAACATGAGGATCATCATGAATCCCGCACAAGATAGGGAGGAAGACCTTCTGCATCTGATGGTACTCGTTTCCGGTCCACTGTGTGACCTTTGATATCCCACGATGGAAGATGCGAACGCCAGGATAGGAGGGGACGCGCTTGAAGCGCTCATCAATCTCGGCGGTATACCCCTCTGTCGTCCACTTTACGAGGTGGTCTTTGAACATACCCTTGTGCAGCTGATGTAGCAGGTCGGGCGTTATACACCTGAAGATGTTCGCATATGGCAAGTCCGCCCAAAACGGTTTTTTGACGCTTGAGAGGTTCTCGTTCAAGTTGTTGCCGTTGGCAAGGTCTTCGAGAGTCTCGGGTGGGTCTCGGTAATACACTGTGTCGAGCAGCTCGCCTCGCTGATTGGGATTGACTTTGCAGATTGTGTTGAACAATAGAGAGCGCCTAACTAGGCAGCCGAGTTCACACACCGGTACTCCGGGTAACAGGAGTAACACATGCATTGTAGATAGAATCACATGCATCGGGATTGGTACTATACAGTAGCTTAGTCAGACGGTCTCCTACATGTATATAAGGACCCCTGTAGCGTAGTACAATCCCAAGTCGCTCAACAGCAACTTTGTGTGCATCAAGCCTCACAGCTCAACAACCAGGTAAGCTAGCGTCCCGCTACACTGCGTAAGGAAGCCTGCTCGTCAGGTTATGAGCCCTGAGCACTGCGCGGTACTGCGCCTTTATGGCTGCGTCCGCTGCGGGTCAGGATAGCTTGCCTGGACGTCGCCCTTAGGGGCTTTGACGTCAGGGGGAGACTTTGCACCTATATGGCTGCAGGTCGGGCACAGCTTCGCTGTCGCCATCCCAAACAATGAGTCCAGTGTGGTGCTAGCGCCATTTCGGCAGCATAAGAAAAGAGCGCTGATAATGCGTTCACAGAACCATATCAACAACCGCTCTACCACCACCAAACCAACAAAAATGTCGAACTCTCTGCAGAACCTCGTCCCCGTCCTTGACGGATCGAACTACCGCCGATGGGCTGATTTGATGAAAGCGTACTTGCAATCGCAAGGCGTCTGTATTCTCATCGAGTTGCCCGATGGCTTCGATGCGCCTACTTTGGCTACAGACGGAGGAAATCACTCTGAAGTCCTTGAATGGATGCAGATGCAGTCAAAGGCTATGGGCAGCATTCGCTTGCGCCTAAGCGTCGAAGTCGCGCAGCTCGTCAGAACGAAGACGACTGCGAAGACAATCTGGAACACCCTGAAAGGGCTCTACGGAGGAACCAGCGCCATGGGGGCATTCGCCTTCTTCAAGGCAGTGGTCAATGTCCGTATTCCAGCAAACGAGCACCCCGGCCCTGCGATCTCAAAGATCCAGAGCAATCTCGACGAGCTCGATGGAGCCGGCCTCTCTCTGCCGCCGCAGATGAGAACCCTGATTATTCTGGGTGCCGCTCCACCTCGGTATGAGACAGCTATACAGCTGGCTCTCAACAAGATCGAGATCAAGGATCTCACACCGAGCAGCGCCCAGGATGCCTTAACCACTTCCTGGGAACAGTCGAAGAACAAGGGGCAGTCGTCCGCCCAGAAGATTTCTGCTATCAAGCAGAAAAAGGGCAATCCCTCCTTCTCGCAGCAGCAGCGCGGGTAAGAAGGAGTGGAAGGACAAGGGCAAGGAGAAAGCAAAGGGCTTTACTCCTAGGGGAAAGCGCGGCGGTAAAAACCGTGGTAAGCCGCATTCGCACGACGAACATGCAGAAATGCACATCGCCGACACTGTGTCGATTCCCGCCCCGACGACCGGCACCGTCGTCGAGTTAGCGCCTTCGGGCAGCAGGACTCGAAAGGTCGCAGCACCTGCTCCTAACAAGGGCAAGAAGCGCGCTCGCGGTGATTGGCTCGGAGAAGCCCTCCAGCTCGCCAAGGACCTAGATGTCGCCGGCACGCCGGAAACTATCCGCGCGCTGAAAGAAGTCGTGAGCTCCGCTCACATCGAAGAAGTCCCCTCGGACACCGAGTCGCGCGCCTCAAAGCGCAGCAAGCTCAGTGACGACGACATGGCCGATCGCATCGACGAGGTCATGCGCGATGAATACATCAGCGAGGACGACGACTTCCGCGACGCCGAAGAAAGGTCCATCGTCTGGGCAACAGACGAAGAAGACATCGACGCGCACGACGCCGAGCTAAACGGCATGATAGCGCAGGCCGCGGGCCTTGCGCCCCCTATCGTCGACAAGAGCTTTCGGAACCCATTAACGGGAGAACTCCGCTGCATGGAGCCATACGATGGCTACGACGACTGGGGCAATGAGTACGTCACTCATATTCCTAACCCTAAGCAAGTTGCTAACAGCGCTTTAACAGCCGCTTCTAACTTGCACAACGGCGCTCGGACATTAGTTAATGTATCTCGTAGCGGCTTAAAAATAATACAATGTATTCATTCGCGCGATTTCGCTGCGTGCTCACGTTGTAAGGGAAAAGGAAAAAGTCGCTTTTCAGCGAATGAGTGGCTACTGGACTCAGGTGCATCATTGCACATTACAAATGACATAAGAGACTTCTCAGAATTTGAGTATCTCCAGACTCCTATCCGTACTCAAACGGCACAACAAGGAGCGGTAGGAAGCATAATTGCTAAAGGAACTGTGTTCCTAAACTACCAAATAGACGAACAATGGCTGCAGACGCGCCTATATCCAGTCTACTATATGGAGAATTGCTCGGCTCGTCTCTTATCATTGGGGATGTTCCTCCAAGACGGACTAGACTTGCGCGCAACAGCGCAGCATATCAGTCTGTATGAACCAGGAGCGCGGAAACCTTTATTCAGGTTTACACCGCAGCACCCGGACACTACCACCTTCACCCTCGTGGCTGAATCGGGTGAAAACGTTCAGAATATTTATGTGAACGTAAATGAAGTCGATTATTCGACTATGCATCGCCGCTTTGCGCACCCTTCAAAGGACGTGCTTGCAAAGGCGAAGGAGCATACATCTGGATTTCCCAGAAAGGTGGAGATTCCTAAGGACTCACCAATATGCCAAGGATGTGCAAAAGGGAAAATGCACTCTAAGTCTTTCCCGCCGTCCAACTACCGGGCCAAGGTACCGTTTGAACTTATTCATTCGGATTTAAAATCCTTCCCAGTAGATTCCTATCATAAGTACAAGTACTACATACTGTACTATGATGACGCTTCATCGCACGCGTGGACTGTAAATCTGCGCAAGAAATCTGCAGCAATTACAGCCACAAGGCAATTCCTAGCCATGGTGAAAACTAAATATGGAAAGACAGTGCAGAAGTGGTTGTCTGATGCAGGGGGAGAATACGTCTCCGCTGCATTCAAAGACCTTCTAAAGGATAATGGCATAGAGATCCTTCAGAGCTCGCCGCATACTCCTCAGGAGAATGGCAGAGCTGAGCGTTTCAATAGGACGCTCATGGATAAAGCAGAGGCAATGCGCCATGATGCTTGTCTACCTCCATCCTGGTGGGAATTCGCCGTGGATCATGCAGTCCATGTTTACAACAGGACGCCAATTCGTCGCCTTAATTGGCTTACCCCCTACGAATTAATAAATGGCGAACCGCCATCTGTGGCGCACCTGCGCGTTTTCGGCTGCGGTGCATACGTCTTCATACCAAAGGACGTTAGAAAAAACGGTTTATCGCCCAAATCGGAGCTGATGATTTACCTTGGGGGAGATGGCTCTACAGAGCGCACTGGCGGATGGCTCTTCATGAGAGCACCAGAAAATGTTTTGTTCAGATCATCCACCGCGATGTTTGACGAAAAAATGTTTCCTAAGTGCCCCTTGACAAATCGTCGGGGTACAACTCGAGTTTGGCCACCTCGAGAAGAAATGATCCCAGAAAATCAACCAAATACCACACCTCAGGTAGATGAGGATGACGATGATGATCATCCAAAACATCACCTTCCTAAAAGGGGAAACGGTCATGTTCATGACGATGAGCAGGAGCTGCAGGATGCGCCCATAGACCCAGTACCGCCGCCCCATGCACCGGTAGAACACCCTGCGCCCCCAGTGGAGCCGCGACGTTCAGCAAGGGAGCGGAGACCAGTAACTCGTAGAGGTAATGTCTATGGAGAGCAGCGGAAGCCCCAAGACATAGTAAAGGACATCGAAAATCAGGGGAGATGGAAAAAGATGGTCGGTGAGGATGCGGGTAGCTCCCGTACCAAAACCGGACCACAAAGGCAGCAAAGACAACAGGTTCCCGGACCTAGTTCTGCGCCAAATCCTCCTCCACGCGACGAACCTGTCGAGTCCGCCCCATCCGATGAGGATGAAGCGCAAAGCGCTGAGTTACTACTGGCAGAATTATGCCGGGAAGGGGGAGTTAAGTTAGTCGAGTTGCTGCTTGCAAAAGCGCTACCCACCCTCGACAACGATCTACCAGACGGGACCAGCCCGAGAGAATGGTCGTTCCGCGATATACTAAAGCTACCTAAAAAGGAGCTTGAGGAGTGGATGGCAGCGTGTCGCGAAGAACTTGAGGCACTTCGCAAACGCAATGTCTATGAACTGGTTGACCGTCCTAAGGGACGAAAGGTCACTAAAAACCGCTGGGTATTCGACGTCAAAACTGACGGTCGTAAAAAGGCCAGATTGGTCGCCAAGGGTTACTCCCAGATTGAAGGCCTTGATTATGATCAGGTTTTCTCTCCAGTCGTACGCTTTGAGACTGTACGCCTAATCCTCGCCTTAGCTGCGCTTGAGGATATGCATGTCTCCGGACTTGACGTCCGTAATGCCTATCTCTATGGCAAGCTCGACGAGGAAATTTATATGGAGCAGCCTGAAGGCTTTGCAGTACCAGGCCAAGAGCACAAAGTACTCCGGTTACTTCGCGCTCTATATGGACTCAAGCAGGCAGGGCTTGCGTGGTGGCGCACCCTCAATGAGTCCCTAAAGGAACTTGGCTGTAAACGCCTTGTATCCGATGCCGGAATATTCGTCTATAGGACAAAAGATGATCGCTTCGTGCTGATCATTGTCTATGTAGACGATGCCATATTCTGTGGCAAGGATAAGACCCTAGTCCTTTCATTAAAGGACCGCTTCATGAAGAAGTGGGAGTGTCGCGACTTAGGCGACGTCAAGGAATTCCTGCGCATGCGCATAACTCGGAAAGGCCGCGAAATCCATCTGGATCAATGCGCCTACCTTGAGAAAGTGCTGCAGCGCTGTGGCATGCAGAACGCTAAATCTGCGCCAACTCCACTCCCTGCTGGATACAAGCCTGTTGCCAATACTGGCACGGCTGACCCAGCGCTTCGAAGCAAGTACCAGACTGTCATCGGTTCCTTGCTATACCTAATGCTTGGAACTCGACCTGACATTTGCTACGCCGTGACACTACTTGCGCAATTTGCAGCAAATCCGTCACAGGACCATTTAAACAGAGCGCTGTATATCTGCCGCTATTTAATTGGTACAAAATCCTATGCGCTAGTCTATGAAGGACAAAGCGGCAATGGATTATTGGCGTGCACTGACTCTGACTGGGCAGACAGCCCAGAAGCCAGAAAGTCACGGTCTGGGCACTTCTTAAAGTTCGCGAACGGCGCGTTCAGTTGGCTGTCTAGAAGACAGAAGACAGTTGCTCTGTCGTCCACTGAAGCTGAGTATATGTCGCTGAGCGATTGCTCGCGACAAGTAGCTTGGATAAAGATGCTCCTAGAGGAGATCGGCTACAAGCTTGGCCCGCTGCCCATCTGCTCGGACAATCAGGGAGCAATATTCATTAGCTCCAATCCCATCACGGAACGTCGGTCTAAACACATTGACATTCGTTACCACTACGTGAGGGAGCTAGTAGAAGACAAGAAAGTCGAAGTCTTCTACGTAAGCACTGATGACAATCCGGCAGACTTGTTCACTAAGAACTTGGGTCGTATCAAATTCCTCAAATTCAGAGGAATGCTCGGACTAAGATTCTACGATTAGAAGTCCAGCATAGTCGGCTGCACTATGCGCCATTTAATGCTTGCGCGCATCTACTGCTGCACTTAGCAAGGGGGAGTGTTGAACAATAGAGAGCGCCTAACTAGGCAGCCGAGTTCACACACCGGTACTCCGGGTAACAGGAGTAACACATGCATTGTAGATAGAATCACATGCATCGGGATTGGTACTATACAGTAGCTTAGTCAGACGGTCTCCTACATGTATATAAGGACCCCTGTAGCGTAGTACAATCCCAAGTCGCTCAACAGCAACTTTGTGTGCATCAAGCCTCACAGCTCAACAACCAGGTAAGCTAGCGTCCCGCTACACTGCGTAAGGAAGCCTGCTCGTCAGATTGGACAACGGTTCTGCTTGCAGCAGGCGACGAGGCACTGCTCTGGGAAGTCCGCAATGTATGCGGCAAGGATGGGGTACACATTCCGAACAAGCCCATCGGCACAGGTCATCTTGATGCCATGCTCCCCAGCATCAATGAGTGGACGAAGCAGGACGCTCATAGCATAATGGAAGAGGCAGTAGCCCATCGCCTGTCGGTCCTTCCCCTCAAAGCAAAGCAGCTTCGTCATGGGAAGGTATCCAAGCAAGACAGTAGCCCGTTTCGACGGTTGTCGACGAGTTTCCTTATCGATATTGCCTATGGTAATGTACACTGACCATGCTTGCTTGTCACCACTGAACGTCGATAGCTGTGTTTTGTCTGACGCGAGAATGACGGGCACAATTGTTGCGCCAGGTGGGAGCAGATTCTGACAAGTATAGGTTCATCAGCAAATGGACAAGGGTCGCTCCCAGGGTAGCACATGGTACGTCTCACTCACCATGATGTCCTTCCACCATTTGCTGTTGCACACCTGTTCGTAGATCCGATTTACGACCACTGGGCTGACGCTATCGCCCTTATCTTGACTCGAATTCCGCCCTCCCTGACTGTCTTCATTGTGACGAGTACGCTCGTTGCGCATCTGTTGCCACCGGCGGCGCGGTCTCTCGCCTTCGTTGGAACCACCACTTGCCTCCCCTCCGTCTCCATCAGCCTGAGAACCACTTGCCTCGCCTTCATCCTGCATGCGCACGTCATCCGGCCCATCCTCGATGTCATGTTGATGTGCCATTTCTGTGACGACCTAAGGTCTAGTCACAGCCTAACAATCTACTGCAAACCCGGGACGTTTGACTTACTGATTCTTATCTGAAACTGAAAGGGAGTCAGGGACTCAACCTTAGGGCTAGAGACAAGTATACATTAGTGTAGAAGAAACTAGTACAGGGGGCACCCTGCTCACCTAGAGACAAGAGGTTGAAACTGAGTCTCTAGGGGAGCAGGGGGTGGTCTTTATATACAGCCCGTGTTTAGGGCAAGCTATCTATAATGGTCCGTGCGCAGAGCGTTGTGATTGGGTCGGAAGGGTGTGGAATAATGCGGAACTGCCTTGGCGTGATGGACAAGGTCACGAGGCTTTTGGCCGATGACCGAGGCTGTGCCCGAAAGCTGAGGGTGGACTTGGAGGCCGAGGGTACGCCAAGCGCTGGGCGCTTTCGTCAACTCGTGACAGTACCCCCCTCCTAAGGGCGCATGACCTCATGCGTGGCGCCCAGCCCAAGTGTTGAACAATAGAGAGCGCCTAACTAGGCAGCCGAGTTCACACACCGGTACTCCGGGTAACAGGAGTAACACATGCATCGTAGATAGAATCACATGCATCAGGATTGGTACTATACAGTAGCTTAGTCAGACGGTCTCCTACATGTATATAAGGACCCCTGTAGTGTAGTACAATCCAAGTCGCTCAACAGCAACTTTCGTGTGCATCAAGCCTCACAGATAACTAACCAGGTAAGCTAGCGTCCCGCTACACTGCGTAAGAGTAGCCTGCTCGTCACCAAGTTCCTAACCCGACTGATGGTGAACTGATGTCAGGGGTTCTGGGACTGGTTTGAACTGCAGGGCTTCAAAAACCGTTGTCGACACACGGCGTGGGGCGGATGGGTGCTGGTGATGGAATGCCTCCACTAGGCGACGAGCATTGGCCACGTTGCATGCCGGTTCCCAGGATGTGTGCGAGTCGTCATAGCCTTTCCACTTGACCAAGTATTGGAGTTGCCGTCTGAAAATGCGTGAGTCCTTGATCTGCTCAACCTCGTATTCCTCTTCTCCTTCGACTTTGATTGGTGGAGGTTCTGTGGGCGTTGATACGCCTGAGCTGTGGCTCTACCCCGATACGGTCGGGGCTGGCTCTTTTCGCGCTGTAGGCCGAACCTCGAACGGGACCGCGTTGGACCGTAGGATCGCTTATCGCGCGGCTTAGCGAGCAAGTCGGAACGTACCGCCTCGATCGTCGCGACACGGGTACGCACCGTCGCGGCCTATCGCGGCCTCGTCGCACGAAGGAACTCAAGTCGCACACTCGGGAAGTCAAATCGTAGACGCTAGGTCGCATTGTCGAACTAGCTAGCGCAGTACACCGTGAGTCGTAACTACTTCCGACCATGACAGGGTACGAAGGGATGCGGGCCGCACCCATGTTGCCCGGCGTTCCTCGGCAAGCCTCCCCCTCGAGCAAGTCCACCTCTACCCCTCACACCTCCTCGCCCACGTCGCGGACCCGTCGGGGTGTTCAGAGCGCGAAGCGTATCGCTCAGGTTGGGGCCCGCAGGGTTTGTAGCGGGTTCCGGCACCAGCGCGGGCATCGTATCGTCGGGACCGTCAGTCAGCTCGGACGGCTTGTCGCGACTCGCCTCAAGCAGGCGGTCGACCAATCGGGACATCTCGCTCACGATCGTCGGCAAGGAACGGTAGTCGTCGAGGTACGTGGGCACTGCCGTATACATGGGCAGTCCTACGGCAAGGCGAGTGTTCGGCTGGGTCTGTTTGTAGAGGACAGCTGCTTCCGACCAAGCGAGCGTCGGGAACGGTACACCGACCCTCTCGATCTCGGGGGAGTCGCGATCCTTGAAGACCTCGTCGAAGTAGTCCAGCATCTCCTTGATCTCGCGGTATGCGAACGGCGACGGAAGGCTACCGGGTTCGGCAGCGGTGACATGGCAGTACGACTCCAGTACGGCACGCTATCGTCGCGGTCAGCAACAGCTCTATCGGGGCGCGCCAGCGACGTACCAGGTGCCAGCGGGCGCCATGCGCCCAGGCTAGCCACTCTCGCGACCTGGAGGGTTGGTACTGCGGTTCGATCGCGGCGTCAGCCAGCAAGACGTCGATAAGCCTCGTGAAGCGGATGCGGTGTGCATTTACAGTTGTCTCGTTGAGGGACATGTTGCTTGTGTCTGGGGAGTTCGTCTCTCCGGCGCAGGTTCATATCTCTTCACCGTCGGGCATCTATCGGGCACTCTCGAAGGTTCCATCGGAGTGCGGCTGTGCGTATCGCACTAGTCGCACATGGTACTCGGCCATGTCGCGGCCTCCCTGGACTGTCGTGCGATGTTTCTGATTTATGTGATTGGTTGTGTGTTCTCTCGGACGATATTTCTCATCATGTCGTGATTCATACGTGCTGGCCGGTTTGTTCCGGTCAGGCGTGTCTGCCTGTACATTACCCTAGACTTTTCCCCCAATACACCAGAGACCGTTACCCCCTCATTTCCCGCACGTTTGCACGTCTGTTCGTCGTCGAGACTCGCTCGACTCGCTCGCCCGTACGTAGGTCATCGCGCGCTGTCCGGTTCGAAGCACCGGCTCGCAAGTCATCGCAAGTCATCGCAAGGTCATCGTTCATCGCGCTCTATCGTCGCTCGTCGCGAGTGTACTCCTTCGCTGCGGAAACTAGCCCGTACTCCTCCTTCCATATCAGACCACCCCTAACACCCCCACTGTTCGTTCTTTCCTGAGCGCAGCCCTCGACCCCGTCGGAGCCCTCGTGCCATCCCTCGGTCTCCCGCACACGTGTCTTGTGTGGAGGGTTTCGTGCTCGTTCGGTCACATCATATTGGAGCCCACCGCGAGGGCGGTGTATAGTGCAAAATTTCCCAGCCCCTGTACCCAGTCGACCTCGACGACTACATCGCTTTCGCTCCCCACGACCTCTTAGCGTTCGCGCTCGACAGTCGTCTCGGTCCCGGTCACGCACGACGCATACTCGGATCTCCACCTATCTCTCCCGATCGTTCTCATCCACCATCTCCCGACGAGGTTGAGCGTGTTCTTGGTCAACTCGACCCTGAAAGCTCCCGACAGTCTTCCCCCGATATCCCACTAGCGCAAGTTTTTCATCGCGATCTTACCGCCAATCACTCTCCCTACGCGACGCCCCTATCGTCGCCGCTATCTTCTCTTCCCCCTTCCCCGGCACCGACAACCGGGTATCCACTTCCGAATCTGCCGACCACTCGTCGCGGATCCGTTACATCTCGCGTCGAGCCTACGCGATCATCTCGTACGCGCGCGACAGCATCTCGATCTCGTATTCCCCGACTCTCAGGTCCACCACCACCACCGCGCAAATCTCCATCTCCCGATATGGCTGACAACGAAGCGAACAACCAGCCGCCTGTTGCTCCGGTCATGGCGACGGCAACCCAGTACATGCCTGTTCGAGGTCACTCGACAGCTCCGACGTTTGATGAAACCGACCCCCGCGCGCTCGACAGGTACCTCCAAGACCTCGAAGCACACTTCAAGCGCTGCCAGGTTGTCGACGAAACAGAACGTAAGGAGTGGGCAGTGCGATACCCCTCCATCCGCGTCGCGGACCTTTGGACGTCGCTACCCAGCTTCAAAAACGAGCAGCAGACCTACGAGCAGTTCAAGGCAGAGCTTCGTGGACTCTATCCCGGCTCCGACGGGACGCGCCGCTACTCGACGAACGACCTATCCCGACTGGTGAACGATCGCCTGAGGGTTGGTATGGTCAACGCGCTCGACCTGGCCTCCTACTATCGCGAGTTCTACGTTATCGCACAGTACCTCAAGGAGACGGGTTCACTGTCTAGCCTCGAGCAGGATCGCCTTTTCCAGCGCGGCTTCCCTCCGACATTGTGGAACGCAATCGAGAACCGACTCTTCCTCAAGAATGCCGACTGGCCCCGCCATATGCCGTGGAGTTTCCAGATGATCTACGAGGCAGCTCAGTGGGTGCTAGACGGCCCGACGACCGCTTCGACCTTCCAGCAAGTGGCCGCGTCGAGCGCGATCGCGCCCGCGACGGGAGGTTTACTACCCGTATCGGCGCCCAACCTAGTCAAAGTGGAAGACTTGATGCCAATGCTGCAAAATCTGCTCAGGTCGCAGTCCGACGAGTACAGCCAACCGCCCCGCCGAGCGCTGGGTACAGCCACCCTCGGCGCGCCGAATCGTCGCGCTGATCGCGACGGTCCGCACTGCTACTACTGCAGTCGAGTAGGTTGTCGCATTCCCACCTGCCCGTTAGCCGACGAAGACATACGCCGTGGACTATGTGCACGGACAGCGGAGGGCAAGCTCGTGTCCTTCGACGGTCTGTTCCTAGCACGGGGCGAAGGCCAAACGCTCCGCGATGCGATGTTCGAGCACGCTGGTCAGCACGGCAAACTCACTACGAGCGCGACAAGCAGTGTTCCACCGGCCCCTGCGCCCGCAGCAGGGACGATGATGCTCGAGGCGTTTAGCGACGAACCGCGTCATGCAGCCATGTACTCCCTCGAGCTCGGGGAGCGTCTCAATCAGATTCAGTGCGAACTGGCCTCGCTGACAGAAGCGTACACCCAGACGGCCCAGAAGAAGGTCGCGTTCGACGGAGTTGTGATCAAGCAGCGCGCACCGCGTCCTGGTCAGCGCCCGAACAGCGCGCAAGGACGAAGGAACAAGTCGCCGAGGCGCGATGGACCCCCAGGAGTCAGGCAAGTACGGTTTGACGACCAATCGGCACCCCCAGCAGCGGCGGCGCCAGCGCCGGCTCCAGCACGAGCACCCTCGCCAGCGCCGGCACCCGCGACCATCGCGACGCCCCAGGCACCCGCCGCGCCCGTCGCAACTGAGCCCGAGCCTCCCGTCCACCCGTTCGCACAGGTGCGCGACGCAACCTACGCTCCTCCGACGACCCGGAATTTCGGCGCGCTACCGACGAAGTACAAGAGTCGCGACGGGACGTACACGAACCTTGCCCCGATAGTACAACAGCAGATCACCGAAACGATCTACAAGCGGTCCATGGCGCAGCCGGTCATTCCCCTCACGATCGAAGAGATTCTCAGCATCTCGCCAGACGTACGCAACAAGTTCCGCGAGGCGGTTACCCCACGACGGGTCGTTCACGACACCGGACGAACGGTACCCGCGACAGAAGGCGCGACAACCGCGACCATCGAGGGAGTCGACGAGGAGCAGAGCGCGGTCTTCGAACTCGACTGCCACGGAGATGTACTTGATGACGGTGCGACGGTTATACCGGACGTTTACGAGACCTACCTGCGCGTCTCCAAGTCACCGGAGCCCAACGTGACGAGCAGGCTACTCTTACGCAGTGTAGCGGGACGCTAGCTTACCTGGTTTGTTAGCTTGTGAAGCTTGATGCACACAAAGTTGCTGTTGAGCGACTTGGATTGTACTACGCTACAGGGGTCCTTATATACATGTAGGAGACCGTCTGACTAAGCTACTGTATAGTACCAATCCTGATGCATGTGATTCTATCTACGATGCATGTGTTACTCCTGTTACCCGGAGTACCGGTGTGTGAACTCGGCTGCCTAGTTAGGCGCTCTCTATTGTTCAACACTCCCCCTTGCTAAGTGCAGCGGTAGATGCGCGCAAGCATTAAATGGCGCATAGTGCAGCCGACTATGCTGGACTTCTAATCATAGAATCTTAGTCCAAGCATTCCTCTGAATTTGAGGAATTTGATACGACCCAAGTTCTTAGTGAACAAGTCTGCCGGATTGTCATCAGTGCTTACGTAGAAGACTTCGACTTTCTTGTCTTCTACTAGCTCCCTCACGTAGTGGTAACGAATGTCAATGTGTTTAGACCGACGTTCCGTGATGGGATTGGAGCTAATGAATATTGCTCCCTGATTGTCCGAGCAGATGGGCAGCGGGCCGAGCTTGTAGCCGATCTCCTCTAGGAGCATTTTTATCCAAGCTACTTGTCGCGAGCAATCGCTCAGCGACATATACTCAGCTTCAGTGGATGACAGGGCAACTGTCTTCTGTCTTCTAGACAGCCAACTGAACGCGCCGTTCGCGAACTTTAAGAAGTGCCCAGACCGTGACTTTCTGGCTTCTGGGCTGTCTGCCCAGTCAGAGTCAGTGCACGCCAATAATCCATTGCCGCTTTGTCCTTCATAGACTAGCGCATAGGATTTTGTACCAATTAAATAGCGGCAGATGTACAGCGCTCTGTTTAAATGGTCCTGTGACGGATTTGCTGCAAATTGCGCAAGTAATGTCACGGCGTAGCAAATGTCAGGTCGAGTTCCAAGCATTAGGTATAGCAAGGAACCGATGACGGTCTGGTACTTGCTTCGAAGCGCTGGGTCAGCTGTGCCAGTATTGGCAACAGGCTTGTATCCAGCAGGGAGTGGAGTTGGCGCAGATTTAGCGTTCTGCATGCCACAGCGCTGCAGCACTTTCTCAAGGTAGGCGCATTGATCCAGATGGATTTCGCGGCCTTTCCGAGTTATGCGCATGCGCAGGAATTCCTTGACGTCGCCTAAGTCGCGACACTCCCACTTCTTCATGAAGCGGTCCTTTAATGAAAGGACTAGGGTCTTATCCTTGCCACAGAATATGGCATCGTCTACATAGACAATGATCAGCACGAAGCGATCATCTTTTGTCCTATAGACGAATATTCCGGCATCGGATACAAGGCGTTTACAGCCAAGTTCCTTTAGGGACTCATTGAGGGTGCGCCACCACGCAAGCCCTGCCTGCTTGAGTCCATATAGAGCGCGAAGTAACCGGAGTACTTTGTGCTCTTGGCCTGGTACTGCAAAGCCTTCAGGCTGCTCCATATAAATTTCCTCGTCGAGCTTGCCATAGAGATAGGCATTACGGACGTCAAGTCCGGAGACATGCATATCCTTAAGCGCAGCTAAGGCGAGGATTAGGCGTACAGTCTCAAAGCGTACGACTGGAGAGAAGACCTGATCATAGTCAAGGCCTTCAATCTGGGAGTAACCCTTGGCGACCAATCTGGCCTTTTTACGACCGTCAGTTTTGACGTCGAATACCCAGCGGTTTTTAGTGACCTTTCGTCCCTTAGGACGGTCAACCAGTTCATAGACATTGCGTTTGCGAAGTGCCTCAAGTTCTTCGCGACACGCTGCCATCCACTCCTCAAGCTCCTTTTTAGGTAGCTTTAGTATATCGCGGAACGACCATTCTCTCGGGCTGGTCCCGTCTGGTAGATCGTTGTCGAGGGTGGGTAGCGCTTTTGCAAGCAGCAACTCGACTAACTTAACTCCCCCTTCCCGGCATAATTCTGCCAGTAGTAACTCAGCGCTTTGCGCTTCATCCTCATCGGATGGGGCGGACTCGACAGGTTCGTCGCGTGGAGGAGGATTTGGCGCAGAACTAGGTCCGGGAACCTGTTGTCTTTGCTGCCTTTGTGGTCCGGTTTTGGTACGGGAGCTACCCGCATCCTCTCCTACCATCTTTTTCCATCTCCCCTGATTTTCGATGTCCTTTACTATGTCTTGGGGCTTCCGCTGCTCTCCATAGACATTACCTCTACGAGTTACTGGTCTCCGCTCCCTTGCTGAACGTCGCGGCTCCACTGGGGGCGCAGGGTGTTCTACCGGTGCATGGGGCGGCGGTACTGGGTCTATGGGCGCATCCTGCAGCTCCTGCTCATCGTCATGAACATGACCGTTTCCCTTTTTAGGAAGGTGATGTTTTGGATGATCATCATCATCATCCTCATCTACCTGAGGTGTGGTATTTGGTTGATTTTCTGGGATCATTTCTTCTCGAGGTGGCCAAACTCGAGTTGTACCCCGACGATTTGTCAAGGGGCACTTAGGAAACATTGTTTCGTCAAACATCGCGGTGGATGATCTGAACAAAACATTATCTGGTGCTCTCATGAAGAGCCATCCGCCAGTGCGCTCTGTAGAGCCATCTCCCCCAAGGTAAATCATCAGCTCCGATTTGGGCGATAAACCGTTTTTTCTAACGTCCTTTGGTATGAAGACGTACGCACCGCAGCCGAAAACGCGCAGGTGCGCCACAGATGGCGGTTCACCATTTATCAATTCGTAGGGGGTAAGCCAATTAAGGCGACGAATTGGCGTCCTGTTGTAAACATGGACTGCATGATCCACGGCGAATTCCCACCAGGATGGAGGTAGACAAGCATCATGGCGCATTTTGCTTTTCATGCGTCTTGGTCACTCTGCCATTCTCCTGAGGAGTATGCGGCGAGCTCTGAGGATCTCTATGCCATTATCTTTAGAGTCTTTGAATGCACGGAACGTATTCTCCCTGCATCAGACAACCACTTCTGCACTGTCTTTCCATATTTAGTTTTTACATGCTAGAATTGCTTGTGGCTGTAATCGCTGCAGATTTCTTGCGCAGATTTCAGTCCACGGTGCGATGAAGCGTCATCATAGTACAGTATGTAGTACTTGTACTTTGATATGAATCTACTAAGATTTTAATCCGAATGATAATTCAAACTTTCCTAGTTGGACGGCGGAAGACTTAGAGTGCATTTTCCCTTTTGCACATCCTTGGCATATTGGTGAGTCCTTAGGAATCTCCACCTTTCTGGGAAATCCAGATGTATGCTCCTTCGCCTTTGCAAGCACGTCCTTTGAAGGGTGCGCAAAGCGGCGATGCATAGTCGAATAATCGACTTCATTTACGTTCAAATAAATATTCTGAACGTTTTCACCCGATTCAGCCACGAGGGTGAAGGTTGTAGTGTCCGGGTGCTGCGGTGTAAACCTGAATAAAGGTTTCCGCGCTCCTGGTTCATACAGACTGATATGCTGCGCTGTTGCGCGCAAGTCTAGTCCGTCTTGGAGGAACATCCCCAATGACAAGAGACGAGCCGAGCAATTCTCCATATAATAGACAGGTATAGGCGCGTCTGCAGCCATTGTTCGTCTATTTGGTAGTTTAGGAACACAGTTCCTTTAGCAATAATGCTTCCTACCGCTCCTTGTTGTGCCGTTTGAGTACGGATAGGAGTTTGGAGATACTCGAATTCTGAGAAGTCTCTTATGTCATTTGTAATGTGCAAAGATGCACCTGAGTCCAGTAGCCACTCATTCGCTGAGAAGCGATTTTTTCCTTTACCCTTACAACGTGAGCACGCAGCGTAATCGCGCGAATGAATACATTGTATATTTTTTAAGCCGCTACTAAGTACATTAACTAATGTCCGAGCGCCGTTGTGCGAGTCAGAAGCGGCTGTTAAAGCGCTGTTAGTAACTTGCTTAGGGTTAGGAATATGAGTGACGTACTCATTACCCCAGTCGTCGTAGCCATCGTATGGCTCCATGCAGCGGAGTTCTCCCGTTAATGGGTTCCGAAAGCTCTGTCGACGATAGGGGGCGCAAGGCCCGCGGCCTGCGCTATCATGCCGTTTAGCTCGGCGTCGTGCGCGTCGATGTCTTCTTCGTCTGTTGCCCAGACGATGGACCTTTCTTCGGCGTCGCGGAAGTCGTCGTCCTCGCTGATGTATTCATCGCGCATGACCTCGTCATGCGATCGGCCATGTCGTCGTCACTGAGCTTGCTGCGCTTTGAGGCGCGCGACTCGGTGTCCGAGGGGACTTCTTCGATGTGAGCGGAGCTCACGACTTCTTCAGCGCGCGGATTGTTTCCGGCGTGCCGGCGACGTCCAGGTCCTTGGCGAGCTGAAGGGCTTCTCCGAGCCAGTCACCGCGGGCGCGCTTCTTGCCCTTGTTGGGGCAGGTGCTGCGACCTTCCGAGTCCTGCTGCCCGAAGGCGCTAACTCGACGACGGTGCTGGTCGTCGGGGCGGGGATCGACACGGTGTCGGCGATGTGCATTTCTGCGTGCTCGTCGTGCGAATGCGGCTTACCACGGTTTTTACCGCCGCGCTTTCCCCTAGGAGTAAAGCCCTTGGCTTTCTCCTTTCCCTTGTCCTTCCACTCCTTCTTACCCGCGCTGCTGCTGCCCTCAGGGCGCTGCTGCTGCGAGAAGGATGGGTTGCCCTTCTTCTGCTTGATGGCAGAATTTTCTGGGCGGACGACTGCCCTTTGTTCTCGACTGTCCCAGGAAGCGATAAGGCTTCCTGGGCACCGCTTGGTGTGAGTTCTTTGATCTCATCCGTTGAGAGCGAGCTGTATGCCGTCTCGTAGCGGGTGGAGCGGCACCCAGAATGATCAAGGTTCTCATCTGCGGGGCAGAGAGAGACCCGCTCCGTCGAGTTCATCGAGGTTGCTCTGGATCTTTGCGATCGCAGGGCCAGGGTGCTCGGTTGCTGGGATACGGACGTTGATCGCTGCCTTAAGAAGGCAAATGCCCCCATGGCGCTGGTTCCTCCGTAGAGCCCATAAAGGGTGTTCCAGATCGACTTCGCAGTCGTCTTAGTTCTGACGAGCTGCGCGACTTCGACACTTAGGCGCAAACGAATGCTGCCCATGGCCTTCGACTGCATCTGAATCCATTCAAGGATTTCAGCGCGGTTGACCCGTCCGTAGCCTGTGTAGGCTCTGTGAAACCGTCGGTAATCGATCAGAATCCAGACTCCCTGCGACTGCAGGTATGCTTTCATCAGGTCGGCCCATCGGCGGTAGTTCGCACCGTCAAGGACGGGGACGAGGTTCTGGAGGAGTTCGACATTTTTGTTGGTTTAGGTGGTGGTAGAGCGGTTGTTGATAAGGTTCTGTGAACGCATTATCAGCGCTCTGACTTATGCTGCCGGGACGGCGCTGACACCACACTGGACTCATTGTTTGGGATGGCGACAGCGAAGCTGTGCCCGACCTGCAGCCATATAGGCGCAAAGTCTCCCCCCTGACGTCAAAGCCCCTAAGGGCGACGTCCAGGCAAGCTAACCTGACCCGCAGCGGACGCAGCCATAAAGGCGCAGTACCGCGCAGTGCTCAGGGCTCATAACCTGACGAGCAGGCTACTCTTACGCAGTGTAGCGGGACGCTAGCTTACCTGGTTTGTTAGCTTGTGAAGCTTGATGCACACAAAGTTGCTGTTGAGCGACTTGGATTGTACTACGCTACAGGGGTCCTTATATACATGTAGGAGACCGTCTGACTAAGCTACTGTATAGTACCAATCCTGATGCATGTGATTCTATCTACGATGCATGTGTTACTCCTGTTACCCGGAGTACCGGTGTGTGAACTCGGCTGCCTAGTTAGGCGCTCTCTATTGTTCAACACCTTACACAGTGTAGCAGGTCGCTAACTTACCTGGTTGATTAGCTGTGAGGCTTGATGCACACAAAGTTGCTGTTGAGCGACTTGGTATTGAGCTACGCTACAGGGGTCCTTATATACATGTAGGATACCGTATGACTAAGCTACTGTATAGTACCTGACTAATACCAATCCCGATACATGTGAATCTATCTACAATGCATGTGATACTCCTGTGACCCGGAGTGCCGGTGTGTGAACTTGGCTGCCTAATTAGGCGCTCTCTATTGTTCAACAATCATGATCCAGATGGTTCCCTCCCGGAAGGCTGCCATTGCCGCAGTACGATACTCGGAGGATAGTGTCGCATTGAAGGGGCGGATGACGCTGGTGGGTAATGAGGCCTGTGGGTTCTCTCGAGTGCGTTTCTCGAGCTCGTTTGACAGGTAGTCAACGATATCAGTGCCGGTATTGATGTTATCAACGTATATCCATGTCTCTGGGATTTGGTCAGCCTGACTGATGCCCGGAGGAAGGACAAAATCAAGGTCTTTGTAGCTGTTCAGGGCATGCTCCGCAGCACGAACAACGATCGAGACGTTGGGACAGTCATTGCCAAAGTTCATGAAGTGGCTCTCGCCCTTTGGGAAGTGAAGCTTGCTCTGAATGTCACGACGGATGTGCGCCGTGAGCATGGCTGTGACGACCTAAGGTCTAGTCATAGCCTAACAATCTACTGTGAACCCGGGACGTTCGACTTACTGATTCTTATCTGAAACTGAAAGGGAGTCAGGGACTCAACCTTAGGGCTAGAGACAAGTATACATTAGTGTAGAAGAAACTAGTACAGGGGGCACCCTGCTCACCTAGAGACAAGAGGTCGAAACTGAGTCTCTAGGGGAGCAGGGGGTGGTCTTTATATACAGCCCGTGTTTAGGGCAAGCTATCTACAATGGTCCGTGTGCAGAGCGTCGTGATTGGGTCGGGAGGGTGTGGAATATTGCGGAACTGCCTTGGCGTGATGGACAAGGTCGCGAGGCTTTGGCCGATGACCGAGGCTGTGCCCGAAGGCCGAGGGTACACCGAGCGCTGGGCGCTTTCGTCAACTCGTGACAATGGCAGTGACAGCAATGACAGGAGTCCCGCGTGGTAGGAAGGCGTGGATGACATCCAGCGAGGCATACTTCTTTCGGAAGTCGGCGCCCCAGTGAGAGATGTGGTGAGCTTCGTCAACGAAGAGTGATACCACATGTCGCGCAAACCGGGGGTTTCGGAGGATGCGGCTGACGAAGGTACGTGACTGCAGCATCTCTGGTGAGGTGAGGATGATCTGATACTTCAGGGCGAGAATGTCCTATTCTATGTTAACCTTCTGGCTTATGAAACAAAGCTGCAATGGCTCCTACCTTCACGACCTGTGGAGAGCACGATCCATGCTCGCTGCTAATGGCAACAGCCTCAAGGTCAAATTGTTCCTTGAACGTCTTGACCTGTTTCTAATCATCATTGCATAACAGGGTCATCACTGAGATGTCAATGTACCATCTCATCCTCGAGGGCCAAGAGTGGTGAAACAACGATTGTGACCTTTTGCTCGCCATCAGGCCACAGGTGTACACCAGCTGCAATAGCGGTTTTTCCAGACCCAGTGGGGGCCTGTACTATCGCGTCAACACGCTCGAGCTGTGCACGAATGCCAGCAAGCTGAGCAGTACGTGGCTCCCAGTGGTATTTTTTGCGAAAAAGGTCTGTGAGCTTGCTCGTGTCTTTGTCCGTCAGATCACGTCTTTTGGGCGGTTTGGGCTTATCCTTCCGGACGGACCACCGCAGACTAGTTGGATTTCGCCTGCGAGGTGCCATTGTTGGGTGCCTGGGACAGTAGCGAGGAATTTGGGAGGCTATTCAGATGGTATGAGGGTGGTGGTAGACAAAGGCGCGTGCAGCAGAGTCATCGCAGTGGGTTGGACCTGTCTTGATTAATACTGTCCTGTCTGTTGAACAATAGAGAGCGCCTAACTAGGCAGCCGGGTTCACACACCGGTACTCCGGGTAACAGGAGTAACACATGCATCGTAGATAGAATCACATGCATCAGGATTGGTACTATACAGTAGCTTAGTCAGACGGTCTCCTACATGTATATAAGGACCCCTGTAGCGTAGTACAATCCAAGTCGCTCAACAGCAACTTTGTGTGCATCAAGCCTCACAGCTAACAAACCAGGTAAGCTAGCGTCCCGCTACACTGCGTAAGAGTAGCCTGCTCGTCAGGTTATGAGCCCTGAACACTGCGCGGTACTGCGCCTTTATGGCTGCGTCCGCTGCGGGTCAGGATAGCTTGCCTGGACGTCGCCCTTAGGGGCTTTGACGTCAGGGGGAGACTTTGCGCCTATATGGCTGCAGGGGCACAGCTAGCTGTCGCCATCCCAAACAATGAGTCCAGTGTGGTGTCAGCGCCGTCCGGCAGCATAAGTCAGAGCGCTGATAATGCGTTCACAGAACCTTATCAACAACCGCTCTACCACCACCAACAAACAAGAAAATGTCGAACTCTCTGCAGAACCTCGTCCCCGTCCTCGACGGATCGAACTACCGCCGTTGGGCCGATTTGATGAAAGCATACTTGCAGTCGCAAGGTGTCTGGATTCTCATCGAGTTGCCTGACGGTTTCGATGAGCCTGTTTTGGCTACGGACGGAGCAAACCGCTCTGAAGTTCTCGATGGATGCAGATGCAATCCAAGGCTATGGGCAGCATTCGCTTGCGCCTAAGCGTCGAGGTCTCGCAGCTTGTCAGGACCAAGACAACTGCAAAGTCAATCTGGAATACCCTGAAAGGGCTCTACGGAGGGACTAGCGCCATGGGGGCTTTTGCCTTCTTCAAGGCAGCTGTAAACGTCCGTATTCCGGCCAACGAGCACCCCGGCCCTGCGATCTCAAAGATCCAGAGCAACCTCGACGAGCTCGATGGAGCCGGCCTCTCTCTGCCGCCGCAGATGAGAACCCTGATTTCTGGGGCCGCTCCACCTCGGTATGAGACGCTATCAGCTGCTCTCAACAAATTGAGATCAAGGATCTCACGCCGAGCAGCGCCCAGGATGCCTTAACCGCCTCCTGGGAACAGTCGAAGAACAAGGGGCAGTCGTCCGCCCAGAAGATTTCTGCTATCAAGCAGAAGAAGGGCAATCCCTCCTTCTCGCAGCAGCAGCGCCCTGAGGGCAGCAGCAGCGCGGGTAAGAAGGAGTGGAAGGACAAGGGCAAGGAGAAAGCCAAGGGCTTTACTCCTAGGGGAAAGCGCGGCGGTAAAAACCGTGGTAAGCCGCATTCGCACGACGAGCACGCAGAAATGCACATCGCCGACACCGTGTCGATCCCCGCCCCGACGACCAGCACCGTCGTCGAGTTAGCGCCTTCGGGCAGCAGGACTCGAAAGGTCGCAGCACCTGCCCCTAACAAGGGCAAGAAGCGCGCCGCGGTGACTGGCTCGGAGAAGCCCTCCAGCTCGCCAAGGACCTAGACGTCGCCGGCACGCCGGAAACAATCCGCGCGCTGAAGGAAGTCGTGAGCTCCGCTCACATCGAAGAAGTCCCCTCGGACACCGAGTCGCGCGCCTCAAAGCGCAGCAAGCTCAGTGACGACGACATGGCCGATCGCATCGACGAGGTCATGCGCGATGAATACATCAGCGAGGACGACGACTTCCGCGACGCCGAAGAAAGGTCCATCGTCTGGGCAACAGACGAAGAAGACATCGACGCGCACGACGCCGAGTTAAACGGCATGATAGCGCAGGCCGCGGGCCTTGCGCCCCCTATCGTCGACGAAAGCTTTCGGAACCCGTTAACGGGTGAGCTCCGCTGCATGGAGCCATACGATGGCTACGACGACTGGGGCAATGAGTACGTCACTCATATTCCTAACCCTAAGCAAGTTACTAACAGCGCTTTAACAGCCGCTTCTGACTTGCACAACGGCGCTCGGACATTTGTAAATGTACTTAGTAGCGGCTTAAAAAATGTACAATGTATTCATTCGCGCGATTACGCTGCGTGCTCACGTTGTAAGGGAAAAGGAAAAAGTCGCTTTTCAGCGAATGAGTGGCTACTGGACTCAGGTGCATCTTTGCACATTACAAATGACATAAGAGACTTCTCAGAATTCGAGTATCTCCAGACTCCTATCCGTACTCAAACGGCACAACAAGGAGCGGTAGGAAGCATTATTGCTAAAGGAACTGTGTTCCTAAACTACCAAATAGACGAACAATGGCTGCAGACGCGCCTATATCCTGTCTATTACATGGAAAATTGCTCGGCTCGTCTCTTGTCATTGGGGATGTTCCTCCAAGACGGACTAGACTTGCGCGCAACAGCGCAGCATATCAGTCTGTATGAACCAGGAGCGCGGAAACCTTTATTCAGGTTTACACCGCAGCACCCGGACACTACCACCTTCACCCTCGTGGCTGAATCGGGTGAAAACGTTCAGAATATTTATGTGAACGTAAATGAAGTCGATTATTCGACTATGCATCGCCGTTTTGCGCACCCTTCAAAGGACGTGCTTGCAAAGGCGAAGGAGCATACATCTGGGTTTCCCAGAAAGGTGGAGATTCCTAAGGACTCACCAATATGCCAAGGATGTGCAAAGGGAAAATGCAGAGGCAATGCGCCATGATGCTTGTCTACCTCCATCCTGGTGGGAATTCGCCGTGGATCATGCAGTCCATGTTTACAACAGGACGCCAATTCGTCACCTTAATTGGCTTACCCCCTACGAATTAATAAATGGCGAGCCGCCATCTGTGGCGCACCTGCGCGTTTTCGGCTGCGGTGCGTACGTCTTCATACC